>JAGVVM010005031.1:0-21644 GCA_019149425.1 Psidium friedrichsthalianum
AATTGTACTATGAAATAAAGGATTAGAAATGTAGAAGCAAATAGTGGAAACAAATACTACCCAAAAGCACATGACAAAAGGATTTGTATTGACAATCATAAAAGAGAGTTCAAAAATAGTCTGAAAGATGGGATTTTTACACAAATCACGTCAGATCTCTGAGCATCCACAACCGCACCCATAGCATGCTTTTCTTAACACTCACGCTACAATACAAATTTGCGAAAATTCTTATATCAAAATGGTCACCCCAAGAATCAATTCATATTATTGCTGCCTAAGAACACCTTCTGCTTCAAGGAACTCTATCCAATGATATGATGCCAGTAAGAATGTGTTAGAATACAAAGGTGTCATAAGGGAAGAGCTTAAGTTTGAAGGTGAAATGGAATCCAGAAATAAATAGCAGCCTTCTTAAAATTCGTGTCGCCATGCAATACAAGCCTTCATACACACCTTCAAACGGTTTTCCGTTCCCAATCACTCCCTCTTCAAATAACCTGGTAATGTAATAAGCATTTAATCTCTAGAATTTGAGATAAGAAGCCAGGAAAGAAAAAACAAATTAACATAATGGCTTACTTTTTTGATTTATCAATGCTTTTGGAAATGAGATCAAAATCCAGTAGAAGAAAAGCTAGTGAAGGTGTAGAAGACCAAATCCATCTTCTGCCCACAGCCACTGTTTTACTTTCTGAAACCTTGAGTTGTTCCAGCGCTTTCCTCCTATTGCCAAAAAGGAGTGAGCTGGTGTGAGAGATTAAACTCCAATTGAAAATCACCATGCGGCCAGCAACCAGCACAGAAAATTACTAAACTGCAAAACCTTACCTTGTCACCAATTCGAATGAAAAAACAAAGATTTAGCTAAGTGAGCTTCTCTAACTTCACTTCTCCCCCAAGTTTCTTCAGCATCAGTGATCCTGGGAAGAGGTAACTAAAGTGGCCTCATTTATACAACCAACATAATGTGTGATGTAGGGCATACTGACTGCATTAGATCCAGAAATAAGCCGTGATACCATTTCCCTCCAGCATCACTCAAATCAATGTATCAACAATACATGCAACAGTTATTTCCAACAAAACCAAAACAATAAATCAATCACTGTCTATTACATTTCAGCAAGAAAATCAATTGTGAATATCAAATTCTCACATTTGGGCAAGTGACTCATAGCAAAATCACTGCTCTACTACCTCAAGTGTTTCTTGAGTTCAGATATCCACATAGTTAATTGCACGAATTTTGAAACCAAAAGAAGAATGTGGTGGTACAAGATTAGGGAGCAAAATAGATGTCTTTCACACCACGCCATACTAAAGGCACAGACTAATCCAAGGAATTGTGTGACACCACCATTGAGTGAGCTCAAACATTAGGTACCACGTAAAAATTCATCCCAGACAGACAGCTCCAGGAAGTAAAGGGTACACTTTTTATTCAAAGTTTTGAGAAACCTATCTGTTCCTCAATGCCAATATTGAAGCTAGCTGCACCATGCATGTATATATCGCTATATTCTCTTAAAACACTATGTCCAGGTGATTATGGGATCGAGGCCGCAAAGGGAAGACAATTACATGGTGTACCATATCAGGTCAAAGCACGACTAACAAGTAGGACATGGTAAGATATTCATCCGAGAGTTCCAATTGAGAAGAATACATTCCCAGCTCAAGCACTAAGCTAACACATACATTCCCTGGAATATCGGCATAATAGAAAGAAACCAAAAAGATGAATCGAAGCTACTGAACCACTTCTCGTCAAGCTTCTTCAGCTCCTCATCGATGCGCGTGCGCATCGAATCCAAAAGCCCCTGATCCATCTCCGGACCGAGTCTGCGACAGGGTTTCATACAGCGAGACCATATCTAGTCACGGCCATCACAGAGCAGCTAGTCAAGAAACACCCAGCGACGAAACTCGGTGGTAACGAAGAGAAACCTCGGGGGCGAATCGAGCGGAGTTATTACCGTCGGACTTGATGGAGCGAGGACCTCCTCCTTGAGACGGACCTTGTCGATCTGACATCGGGGTGCTTGAGGAGGAAGAGCTTGTGAGCAAGGATGAGGTGAGGCTGCTGAGATCCTTCTCGCCTCCATTTGTGCTAATCGCTAGGACGATGAGTCTTCGAGTTTGTGGGATTTTTCGCACAGCTGGAGGTACTAAGCTTGGGGATGGAAGTGACTTGAGCGGGGGCTTTCGTCTCCCTCCGTCCCGACCGACGCCTCAAAGATATTGTATAATGCATGGCGCTATATGGGCTCATTTACCAGTGAATCGTCGTTTTCCAGCCCACAGCATAAGAACTCGCTCCTCGACAAAAGCCCACACACAGTCACCCTTTTAACACGCGAGCATTTCGCTTCACCACACAGGTTCGTCTTCCTGCTCATCCTCTGCTATTTTATCATCGTAGCTTCAGATCATGCTCAGATCGCAATCAACGTTCACTCCCGTTTCTTACATTCCCCACAAGGCCAATGTTCAGAAGCTCTTTTTTCGACCCTTGCCTGCACTTTCACAGACGTCTCCACCAGATGTTCGACGGAATGCCGCACTCACTCTGCCTCCTACCATCCAAGCGGTGCTAGAGCCCCCCAAGTCAGCTTACATCACATCTTCCATTCTGTAGAAAGCGCTGCCATATTGTGACTTCCCCATTGTTGCTCTGGGATCACTAAATCTGAATGAGGATGACCCGAGGATGGTGAACTATATACAGTTGCTTTCCCGTGAAATCGAGGCAACAAGAGCCGGATTCGAGACCAGGCCCTCCTCTCCAAACCGTGTTTTTGGAGGTGGCACGCCGTCTCTGTGGTGCCACCTAGGTTTGTTTCTTCTGTCTTGGAATTGTTGAGAGTAAAATTCGGGTTGGCGGCGGATGCGGAGATATCCATGGAAATGGACCCTGGCACTTTCGATGCGAAAAAGATGAATGATTTGATGGAGCTGGGTGTAAATAGGGTGTCATTAGGTGTTCAAGCATTTCAAGAAGAGTTGTTGAAGGCTTGTGGGAGAGCACATGGTGTGAAGAAGTTCATGAGGCTATTCATATCGTTAAGTCTTGTGGTGTTGAGAATTGGAGCATGGACCTTATCTCATCTCTCCCTCATCAGACACAAGAATGTGGAGGAAAGTTTGCATTTGACGATTGAAGCATCACCTGCTCATGTCTCTGTCTATGACTTGCAAGTGGAACAAGGCACAAAATTGGAAAACTGTAAGTTACCCAAGCATAGAGTCGCGCATGAAGGCGGTAGTTTTTAGTGATTCAAATAAGTTCGAAGCTGATTGTTAAATGTGGTTGCAGGTACTCACCGGGGAATTTCCGCTGCCTTCAGATGCACAATCTGCAGATTTCTACAGAACAGCATCAAGGACGCTATCCGATGCAAGCTACAACCATTATGAGATCAGCAGTTATGGCCGAGACGGATTTGAGTGCAAGCACAATCTTACATACTGGAAGAACTTTCCTTTTTATGGTTTTGGCATTGGCTCTGCTAGTTATGTTAAGGGATTGAGGTTCTCAAGACCAAGGAGGATGAATGAATACATGGATTATGTGAAGAAGTTGGAGGAGGGACTGAAAAACTCCAGTGAAGATGATCGTGTTGAAGTTGATGATTTGGCCATGGATGTTGTGATGCTCTCTCTGAGAACTGCAAGAGGTCTGGACTTGAGATCATTCAGGGAAGCATTTGGCGACTTCTTCTTCTCTCTCTTTGCAAGGTCTATGAGCCTTACTTAGATAGTGGGCACGTGATTTTCATGGACGAGAACCGCAAAGTCATGCCCGCTGGGGAGTTGAACACCTTGCTTATGGACGAGGGAGAGATCACAAGAAGATTAGCTTATATGAGGCTCAGCGATCCAGATGGTTTTCTATTGTCAAATGAACTCATATCGCTTGCATTTGGGGTCATAACTCCATAAATCTGCGATTGGCTTAAGATATGCATGTGCCTCAAAACCTTCAGCCCAACTAACAGCTCTTGTCAGGTTGCCTGCTGCTGAGAAATGAGAAGATTGCTTTGGTTGTATTTGCTGGTGAATGGGAATCAGAAAAAGTCTAACTAATCAGCATGAAAGCCGATCACCTGTTAGGTAATAATCGGGACAGAAAATGTTGTCCAGCTTTACATGAAGATGGACCATACAGAGTTTATGAAGCTATCTCTTAAAGAACCGATTGGGAAGATCAAGAGCTACAACCAAGAAATAAGACAGGATGCAGCAGACTCGTCAACATCACACCATGACTGCAGATATCATAGGACGACATGGCACCAAGAGGATCCAAATTCCAAGAGGTGTTGCCTGATGGCTCGACCAGAACGAGACGGGACAAGAAACATTTATGGCGAATTTTTGCTGTAATATAACACTAGACTCAGCATAGCTAGTAGAGGACGGAAATACTTTACATGGTGGGTGAAAATTGCACCACCACTTTCAACTAGTCTAATACAGATTGTACTGAGCAAAACAATGCATATGCACGAGGTATTACAACAGATATGATAAAGCCACACTGAGAGTATTTCCCAATATGTTGAATCTTAAAATATAAAAATAAAATAAAATAAAAACTGCCTTAATATAACCAGACTCCAGTTAACAGGAGAGAGTCTACTTCTTTCGGCCCAAAAGATTAAGATCTCAGCAAGTAGGTTCAGAAGCAACTGCCAAGTTTCGAATTGGATGATGCCATATTCCCCAAATGGCTGGGCCATGTCATCTTGCTTTCTTATTGATGCAGCTATTGTGTGCATAACTGACCATCGAATCAAATGAAAAACCTTCAGCGCACACCACTTATGAAGGCTTTGTTCTCTTTTTTATGCGCTTGAGTTCTTGTTTTCCTCTCATGTCCCTACAAAATAAGAAACAAGAATTCTTATTCCCATATAGTAACTAAAACTGAGAGGCAGCCAGCAAAATTGGCCAAAGATATTGGGAAACGGCAGTATATGATACACGATTCGTTGGGATATCAAGCTGCCTCGTGTTTTAAAGCAAAAGTGTGTGCCAAAATTAAAGAGGGAGAGAAATGGTACCTCCGATGTAAATATACAATGACATAGAGAACAGGAAGGAGCATCAGCGTCAATATTGATGTTGCCAAATACAATATATTCGGTTGCTTCTGCAGATGAAAAGAAATTTCAGAATCACACCATCCTTGGTTCCATGTGTTTGGAATGACTATTTCATTCAGGAATTTGAGATTTGGCCTTTATGTAATCTCAAACACCTCAAATCCTATAAGCATACAAATATTGATATCTAACGTCATGTAAATCTATCCATACATCCTCTTATTTGAAGGTAAAAGTTAGAAGGTACTTTTTGACTTATAAGCATATGGCCTCTAGTTTGTCAATTGAGAGGCTTAAGCTGAGGACAATAACCCACACCATTTTATCCAAATCAAAGAGAAAAATAGGAAGAGGAATGGAGTTTACTACTACTGCCAGGCTACTAGTGCAATTTGGCTTCACACTACAATACAGACTCTACATCACAAGCTAATACTTAAATGAAAAAAAGAAGCCATTCGTACCAGTCCTCCTCTTGGAAAAGGCCTTTTCTTTTCAGAGCAAGTGTGAGCATCACAAAATTGGTGCAGAAACAGTTCTAGCAATGCAGTACATAATCATGGTTAGCAACACAAATAGTGTTCTTTGAATAATTAAAGGACTACACGGATATTACCATGAAGTCGGCTTGCTGATAGACCTTGATTTACAGGAAAACAGCTATCAGCAAGACTCTGCCAACAAGAAAATTTTTAGAAAAACAGCAGAAAAGTGAATCCATGATACAAGAGTTGCAGGATTGCAGGTAAACCTCACATAGGTGGCGGTTCCTGGCTGCAGCAGCAGGATTGCACTTAGTCTTCTGTGACTTTAAATTGATTACAAAATCACAATACAATGCACCACATAGATCAGCCAAGCATTTGTTATGACTCTGGTTCAATTGAGAAGTGTGAGAGAACGAAATAAAATTTCTAAAACAAAAGTTGTAACTTTAATATTAAGCAGAGACTTCTGATTCATCACAGTCCACCAAGAGAAATCAGAGGGAATTGCCATCTGAAAGAAATGATTTTAGGGTCTTCATTTACATTTTTTTTTTTTTTGGTATCGAAGGTGTCCGGGCCAGCGTCTGTACGGATCGCGCACCTCGACTAATCCTCCAGGAGGGCTAGCGTAGCATCCCACCGCCACGACCCTCCGCTTAAATCACCGGCACCCAGCAAGGTTCGAACCCAGGACCTCTCGTGAAAGGACCAGAGCGCAAACCAGCTGGGCCACCGATGGGTGGGTGGGTCTTCATTTACATTGATCACTATATCATATAATTTTCACTCTGTGATAAAACATTCAGTAGCACTTACTATCTAATAAACCCCTAATCACTTAAGGACAAGGAATGCCGATTTACATACGACATTCAGAAGGTTGTAGTGCCTGTTGTCAAATGCTGATCGAGAAACTTCTCAGTACGAAAGCTTTTCTTACAGTATCCACAGCGCCATTCATTTATGTCGACATGAATTTTATTCTCCTCTTGATCTTGGAACATGTCATTATCAGGTGAAGCTTACACGGACTTGACATCTGAAACTTTTCTCGTTTCACAAACGGCATCAAATACTACACGAGCAAAACACCGTGTACACAGCACGTTAGGAAAAGGAAAACACCTTTTCATGTACTATGATAACAAGACAGGGTCCAGGGAAAGAAAAAATAAGTAGCTAGTACCTCCTCAATGATTTGTCGCGCAGCCCGACTTCTTTCTCTAGAACAATGCACTTCATGAGGATGCTCCTGTTCTTGCTTAAGATTTCTAAAGAAGATCAAACACCACGAATTTTAGATTGCCAGCACTCCTAAAGTTGTAAAATCTACTTGCCATGATAGTCCAACTACTTGGAATAACATAATATTAAGGACTTGAACATTTCCAACTAGTTGGAATAACATAATTTATGAGGATTTCAACATTAATATTGAAGCATAACAAGTGACCTTAATTCAACTCTATCGATCACAATCCTTAGTGATAAACATAAGACATCACCATTCAGGCTATTCTGGTAAGAAGGCGAGTTCACCTTGCAGCTGCAGACTTCATCAAGTCCTATGAATATGAAACGTTTCGATCAAACCCAGAAATTAACACGAACAAGCTGAAATTGCAATATTCACATAAAAGAATTAAACTACACAAGTTGGAAACAACATCAAATGTTCCTAATAGAGGAAACTAACACAAATCAAATCATACGACTCAGGTTCCTTTTAATATCAGGAACACATCGTCTATTCGAAACAAACATCAAACCGAGTATCACAAGCTCAACAAATTTTCTACTTACATGATATGTATACATAGAGAGAGAGATAGAGAGAGAGAGAGAGAAGAGAGAGGATAAAAGAATGACCTGATTGATTTCAGCTAGAGATGAAGAGGAGACCGTGCACTGGAGCCCCAGCAAGACCACCACGAAGAAGACGATCGGAGCAATCGCCGGAATCTTTCCATCTCTCCGCAAAATGAACAGAGCGGAACGTCGTCGATCGAATTTTCCGGAAATCCGATGGGTGTTCAAATCATAGGCCCAACGTTGGCTCAAAGAGCGTGGGCTACTCCGTTACTTTGATAAAAAGCCCAAAAACGGTGAGCCGTTTTGATTCTTGACAAAGCCCAAGGAAAAAAACATGACACGTGTTGTGATTGTTTATACGAAAACCGATGAAACCCTGAAAATTTCTCACAATCCATGTGACAGCCTGGCTCGGTCTGACCCATAGACTAATTAGTATTTTGATATGAGAGATTTATGTTGCCTGCCTATTTTAATTAATATAAATTGTAACGGTTAAGGGGACAATGAAACGGCCCACAAACAGTGAGCTGTTTTGATTCTTAACAAAGCCTAAGGAAAAAAAAAAATGACATGCATTGTCATTGTTTGTATGCAAACAATCATGTGATAGCTTGACTCAAATGAATAGATACACTAATAACCATCTTGATACGAGAGATTTTATCGTGCCTCACCTATTTATTTACTAATATAAATCGTGACGGTTAAGGGTTCAATGAAAAAGCCCAAAAACGGTGAGCTGTTTTGATTCTTGACAAAGCCTAAGGGAAAAAAAATGACATGCATTGTGATTGTTTGTATGCAAACGGATGCCGCCCTATCGGAACACCTGAAACTTTCTCGTTATTCATGTGACAGTCTGACTCAGTCCGATGGATACACTAATGACCATTCTGATACGAGAGATTTTATAGTGCCTCACTTGTTTTGCTAAAATAAATCGTGACAGTTAATGGTGCAATGAAAGAGCTAAAAAAAAACGGTCAGCCATTTTTTAATCTTGACAAAGCTTAAGTGAAAAAATAAAAATGACATGCATTGTGGTTGTCCGTAAGTAAACGGATGCCACCCTATCGAAATACCTGAAACTTTCTCGTAATTCACGTGACAGTTTAACTTGGTCCGATCGATACCTTAAAAAATATTTTGACGTGGCGGATTTATCTTGTCTCACCTATTTATTAATATAAATCACGGTGGTTAAGGATGCAATCAAAAATCTACAGCTGCACCTTTCGATTCACGTCTATCATGAAATACTTTTCTCCGCGCACAGAAAGGGAGAGAAGATGAGACAGCGACGGTGAAAGGAAAGCCAAGAAAGTGCTAATTCTTGATAAAGTGCTGGATATGCATGATTCAAAACACGAGCAGAACGATAATGCAATTGAATCTAGTCAAGGCAATCGTATCCCTCTGTCCCTTCGATATACGTATAGTCGACAACCTTCTCGATCGATGTAACCGGGAATGACGTGCTCGACGTAAATATCTCGAAAATTAATTCGAAATCGACATACGACAACACGATAACTCATGCCTTTTTGGTATGGCTTGGAGGAGTTTTCCTTCCTCTGCGCGAATAATCCACAAAATGATTGTACATACACTGCTTCAAGGGCTACGACACACTGCGATTTAAACACGAAATCACCGATTGATGGCATGATTAGGCTCGAAACCATCCTGGCGATCGTCACGAATCTTTTTGGGACCAATAAACAAGTTCTCGCGTGCCCCTTATGAACAAACTTTATTGATCTTCACTTTATATTAAAATCTGTGGTTTTCTGCATCCTTGGTACTCTAAACATTTCTCTCAGTGGGTTCAACTTTTGAGAAAAGAGGGGAGCTCTTCTGAATTGCTGAACCTAACAAAAGGAAAGCTGCACTTTTGGCTTAATTAAGCCCTCTTATCGCGTCGAAAGTCGTAATTTTTGAACATTTGGTTCGTTGATAATTACAAAAAAAGAACAAATCCTATGAAATAATCACTAGCAATAGACTGCTGCATGGTCCAAACCCTTTGAAAGAACACATGGGCATCACTGAAAGAGAGGAAATGCTGTAATCATTTGGGCAATTATACGAGGATCGTGCGAAGCATGGTGGTTCCGAGCGATGAGATTGTTGTTAAAATGTGGGTAATTTAGGAATAGTTTCAATGTTGTACTTAGGTAAGTATCTTCCACATACCAAATGAGGAAAAAAAATTGAAGCAGTAATAATTATCCACGTGAATGCCGATTGTGCCAGATGACCGGCGTCCATATCGGCGCTCTTCGATCAAAATTGATTAGATACACTTGCCAGAACAAGAAAAGATTTATTACCTAATTGACACAATTAAAATATTTAGATTTGAATTGGAAAAAGTACAATAAGCTAGGTAGAGGCGAGATAAATAACCTTAATTCAAGAAGGCGACATTTTGGGATTTCATATCAAGTATCATTGGTTACGGCGTGTATATATCATTGGGAAATTGGTTCGAGCACAAAGGAAGGAAATTAGCTAAAGGTGAAGATACAATACTCGATTTTCAGAACAATCATTACACAGTTTCTTATATTACTTTTGTTTTTTTTTTCCATTTGTTGGTCTTCTTTTTACATCTACATTGCTTGTGGTATCCCTCAAAAGTTGAACCCACTGTGCGACTAGCTTCGCCCAATAGCTAAGGTTTGAAATCCTTGGACACAACAAAGGAATTTTTTTTCTTTTTGGACTTGCAACGATATAATAAAAAAAAAAAACACATTCGTATAAGCAAGATATGCATAATAATGTGAAAATGCCACATATTACATTGCACTTAAAAAGACCCATTTCAATTTCAATCGGTTATCATCCTTAGAAAATCAAAACAAACGAACTTTCGAAAAAAGCAACGTATGTTGAGCTACGCAAAGCCCGGTTATAAAAAGTATAATGCTGCATAAAGTCACGTACTGGCGTGTCCCGCACAATGATTAAAAGATTCATGTGTTTGTCATCATCCCAAGATCTAACTAGTTTTCAGAATTTTTAATGAGCTTCCGACCTTTAGAGTCGACAATCAACGTGGGGGCTTTAAGGAATCTGGATGACTGGCCAAATGATTTGTTAAACCTGATTTCACGCCTAAGTTTGAGATTCTCATTTTTTTCCCCCTTCCGAGTGGCCTAACGTAACACGAGAAAAAGCAAAACGATAAGAAAAATGAAGGCGGGAATTTCATGCACTTTGTCGCACTTGTCTCTATGATCTTCACGTGCATCTCAATAAAAAAACGCAAATTTTCACTTCCGCAATCTTCGCGTTGTTAAACGACTAGGAATTGGGGTAGTTAATAATGATATTACTTATAATGATTCAACACCCATGTATTAATGTCTGAGAGATATAAACTTTACATATACGTCAAGCGAGCCATTTATTGTCAGCATCCTCTTCAGAATATTCAAAATTGCCATGTAAGGCCCGTTTTGCTTTGACTGGCATGAACCGTGTTTCCCTTATAAATCCAACCTCTTTCCTCCATCAAAGTGCACAACAGGATCCCCCAGAGAAGAAAAAAAAACAGTGTTTCCTCTCTGCAACGCTCGAAACACTTCGAGAGTCAGAATGCACAAAAAAATGGGAGGTGAAATATGTGGAGGAATGGAAGTGGGTTCTGTGTAGGGCTAAGGAATTCATGGAGAAACATGGAGAGAGGACTCAACGAGGCGGTTTCGAAGAGCCGGGTCGGCAAGTACTTCAAGCTCGAAGCGCGGAAGAGCTGCTTCACGAGAGAACTCCGCGCAGGTACGGCCACTTTCCTCACCATGGCTTACATAATTTCGGTGAATGCCACCATCCTTTCCGATTCAGGCGGGCCGTGCCCGCCGGAGACTGCACGGTCCCGGGGCCCCCGGCTGCACGCTTGAAGCCCGACCCTGGCTATGAGAGCTGCCTCAGCAGGACCAAGAAGGACCTGGTCGTGGCCACCATTTTGTCGTCCATGATCGGTTCATTGGCCATGGGGTTATGGCCAACCTTCCCCTGGCGCTTGCCCCAGGTATGGGCCCGAACGCCTACTTGGCCTACAACTTAGTGGGTTATCATGGATCCGGACCCCTCTCGTATCAGACCGCCCTCGCTGTGGTGCTCGTCGAGGGCTGCGCCTTCCTCGCCATAGCCGCTCTTGGCCTCCGGACCAAGCTCGCGAGGCTCATACCCCGTCCGGTCCGCCTGGCTTGCGCGGCGGGCATCGGCCTTTTCATTGCGTTCGTCGGCTTGCAAGTGCACCAGGGCGTGGCCTCGTCGGGCCCGACCCCGGCCAACATTGGTGACCGTCACGGCCTGTGCAACTACAATCCGGAGACCGGTGAGTGCATTGGAGGCAACATGAGAAGCCAACATTTTGGCTGGGCTCAGTTGGGTTCCTGGTAATTTCTTATGGGCTGATTAAAAATGTCAAAGGCAGCATGATATATGGCATTGTCCTCGTGACGGTCGTTTCTTGGTTTGGGGCACCGCCGTTACATATTTCCCACACACCACACTGGGTGATGAAAGATTCAAATATTTCAAGAAACTCGTGGGATTTCATTAAAATTAAGTCCACGGCAGGCGCTGTTAGCTTGTGTGATTTCAACCGGACCGAAGTCTGGGTGGCTCTAGTAACGCTGCTGTACGTCGAACGTCCTCGGTATCACCTCGACATTGTACACGATGGCCGAGCTTGGGGGCTTCGTTGATGATCAAGGCAGCTTTGAGGAGAATACTCGGCGTACATGGTCGATGCCGGCTCCACCATAGTCGGGTCGGTCTTAGGGGTCTCACCGATTGCAACGTTGCGTGGAATCGTCGGCGGGGATAAGGGAGGGGGGCCGGACCGGGCTGACGGCGGCGATTGTTGGGCTCTATTTCTTGGCATCACTGTTCTTCACCACCGTTGTTGAGCAGTGTCCTCCATGGGCCATAGGCCATCACTGGTCATGGTTGGGGTGTTGATGATGAAGGTGAGTGAGGGACATAGATTGGGAGAATCTGAAGGAGGGAGTGCCTGCATTTGTGACCATCCTTCTCATGCCGTTGACTTATTCAATAGCCGATGGGATCATCGGCGGGATTGGGATCTATGTTGCGCTAAGCTTGTATGACATTGTGAAGGGGCTTGTTGGGTGGTTGATGAAGATGAGGAAGATGGTGGTCAAGGAGCACAAAACCAAGTGTCGGCATCGGCCAGCACGGAAGCCGAAGCTGCCTGCGAAATCATTTGAGTCTGTAAAGATGTTTCTGCGGAGGGACTGTTCAATGGTTGTGGTTGATAAAGTGAAGATGGGGATTAGATGGACAAGTCGCCATGAGAGAGAGGAGAGCAAAAAAGGAGCAGAGAAGGATTGGGCCCGACAATATCACCGCCTTTCAAGGCAACTCTTGCATGTGGTCTATCTAGTTTTTAGTTCTGTAATTATTGTCTTTAGCAATTTGTATTTTCGATTTCGTTGCTTGATTAGCCCATCCGACAAAGATTCACGTCTCTTTTTGTCGATAAGTCTTAAGTTTGATAACATAAAAAGACCAATGCGCTCTTTAATCTAAATCAATGAGAATAGTCAAACTTTCCAGAGCAACATAATTTCAACAAGGAAAATGTCAAAAAAGGTTCTCAATGAACTTCGTTTCAAATAAAGACATAAGGTGGTGCCTTTTTTCTCTTTTCTTTTCTTTTATTCCGGAGCACCCAAGCCGAACATGATCTCAAATAAGGGCTCTTGCTTATCGGCCCCGGCTTGCACCTATGACTCACATGCAGAAAATTTTCCACATTAACCCAATTTGCATGTGAGTCGCAACTCGGCTGAGTGAATTTATGTCTTTATTTTAGATTAAAGTGGCTACTTTAAATTCTTATTTGAGATAAATCTACTTTAAACCCTCTTTTGAGAAAATGGTCCCATTTCGAGCCCTTACGGTACTTCCAACGGACAAGACCATAACAACAAGTTTCACAGCTTTAATGTCGATGCTTCTGCATTATTGACCCCACATTCTAGCAAGCTAAAAGGACAAGCTTCACAACACAGATCGCCTTTGCCAGTAACTTGAAGAGCACGACGGACCGCAGTAAACAGTGCACAACATCCATATAAAGCTCCTCGTGTTTTCGAGAGATCATCCAATTATGGAGAGAAATTATTCATTAACAAGAAAAGATTAGGGTATTCCTCTATCGTCGCCGCTCAAGATCGAAAGAGAACAAGACAAACTAAAACTAAGAATTCCGCAGCTTTGTCATCAACACCATGGGACAAACTAAACCCGAAGTGTTTGAATCGCATGCTTGGTCAGAGCATATAGTGGAAAGTCACAGGAGGTTAGCACACAACATCCTTTGAACTTCGAGCAAAACAAAAGTTAATCAGATTATGGCAGTTAGGGGATTCAAGGCTGGGAAGAAGCCCAACTGAGACTAAGATGGTGCAGTCTAGTTAGTTAGGATTCCAGTCATACAATTCGCGAATTAGTGGGCTGGCGCAAACTTATTTACCCGGTTGATGGAGACTTCATACAGAAACCGGGGGCTGGACGTCATTTTGAGTTGGAGAACACACTCATCTCCTTGCTGGATACAATTCGCCTTTCGAAAGCCGCCCCACCCAGACGTTAGCGATCTTAGTCCCGATCTCTCGTGGTAAAGGACTGGCCACATTCTCTTAGATGGATCCTTGAGAAACACAACTTTTCGGTCTCTTGAAGAAGTTCCCTTAAAAAATTTCGATGGCAGGTCAGCAGGCAACTCCTGCATCAACAGAAACGAAAAAATGAGGAATGTAACTTAGGTCCACACAAGTAAGAAGATAATGCCATAAATGCAATTGCATTTGCAACATATGCAAAAACGAAGAAAAATAACAACCAGGGGAGCGATGAAATTAATCCGAAAAGAACACCTCATATTATTCAGTTAAAGATCTATTGGGTGATGCCAATGAAGTTACGCAACCCAATTTAGAAGCTCGGATGCGGACTATTGGATGTCCATAATGCTCCTATTATGAATAAATGAATTTGAGCTGAAGCTAAAACCAAAATATCAAATGAGGAAACAAAACTGTCCAAAAACTAACTATGGAAGGAAAAAAAATCAAATGGCTTAGCCAATTTTGAGGATCAACAGCAGTCAAAGCAGAAAGGACAAAAGTAGGGATAATATAAAATTAAAAAAAACGCACTAGATGAGAATGGCAGTCTGTCACAACTTTGATTGAATAGGAGGCACCGGCAGCCATATCTACAGGTTCACCCTCTGCTATTTGTCCATCACTTGCCATTAAAGCAGTACTCCCACTATACTCCGCCTTAACAATTGGCTCTTTTCCTGCATATAGGAGCATGGATTGAGCAAGAACGATCGCATGCTATCACATGGACCCACTGAATCAGCATCAAGTTATGAAGGTTCTCTGAAGTTCATACCATAGATTTTCTGATTAGCCATTTTGGTACTCCGGTATCCAGAAGTCCCCTCCACTGGCTCTTGTTTAATAATCATCGGCCTTTCAACTGAAAGATAAATGAAGTTAACTTTCACAACATCACTACATAACATAATAAGCAATTACATATCCTGAAGTAAAAGCAAGGGCAGACCTTCACATTCATTATCTTCATTCATCTCCATCAGCTCTCTTTTGACAGTTGGTAACACATCATCTGTCCACCATAACAAACAACAGAAGAAGATTAAGCACCTTTAAAAACAAAGCTTCTGAGATGCGTCATATCAATAGAACACAAGAGGTACTAATAGCACGCAGTTGCACAGTGAGCAGGGAGCAGACAAGGTACTAGTAGCTGGCTGATCATAAGCCGTCTCAATTAACTTCACAATAACAAGTCCAGCCTTTAGTGAAGTACCTGAGTAATATGCCACCAGATTGGATGGTGGTTGCCAACTGCCCATTACAACCTAAGACCCAGCCTAACTTATCAAGTGTGTCAAATAATCATCTTCTAGAATTGTTTTAATAGATTTCAGTTACAGAAACTATTACCTGCTGATCTTAGATAGTGTTTAACATTAAAAGCTCAAAAGCAAAAGCAGATCAGATAAAGTCATGAAGCATCATTATTAACTATGCCCATAGCAGCCTTCTTAGCATAACTTTCTTTTCAAAGGAAAGAAAAGGTCCATTAAAGGACAGTTATCATCCCCTACTCCAATTGATAGTAAACACGTATATATACAGGCATGATATGTGTATACATAGAGGCTCCAAGTTCTTACTTGTGCAGTTATTGAAGAGAGTCTCTTGTTTATCCATCCCTTCAGAGTTTCCACTTTTCTCAAGTTTTTTGATGGGTCGATTTGTTTCGTCACATGTCCAATTGATGACAGAATCCAAATTTGGGTCTTTATCAGCTAATCCAGCTTCATCGTGAGATAATTGTGATATAACAGCTCCGACAGAAGAAGGTCCATTTCCATCCAAGATATAGGGATTCACACCAGCACAAGGTCTGCTGCTCTTCATTTCCAAATCGAACAAGTCAAATGCAGGTCGCACCTCTTCTCTCTCTCTGTTCTCAGTGTCTCTACTAATCATAAAGCCCAATTCTTCAGCAAGAGGTTGACTCTTTCGACAACTCTTTAGACACACCGATGCCGTCTGTTTCACTGCTTCCTCCACATTTGTTCTGCAATGGCTTTGATCTAGCTCAGCCAATGCCCCAGAAACAACTGAAGCACTCTCACTTGAACTCTTGTCACCGGTGGGGTCATCCGGAGAATTTCTAAAACTCATAGTTCTTTTCTTACTCATCCTGTTTTCTGGAAAATCTACTTTTCTGCATCCAGTCCGATCATATATGTCGACCCTGAAGTGGGAACCCAGGTAATAGAATAACAGAAAATATCCAACTTCTAAACCATGGTCGCACGAAAAAGCATTCCAACCTCTCTGGAATGCAAAGGATCCATCAACTGCGGACAATGTCACTTCCCATTGCCCCCCACCTGAATCCTCCAGACGGATATTTTGATTAAGCAGTCCTGAAACCGTGGGAGCAAATTTTGGAGGAATGTACTGCAATTGAAAGAATCATCTATTGTAAAACAAAGCTCATTCTCACAACAAAATCGGCACGGGCAACACACTATGATTATGCCTATCCAGATCAAATTTCGGGAGAAAGTCGATTGCACAAGCGTCACTGTACTGAAATATTGCATTTCAAGTTACCACAACTAAAAATATCTGAGCACTTGATAGGCAATGATGTGGAACAAAAACACAACATTGTGAATGATCCATCTCATTGCTAACATCATGACATTATTCAGGTCATATAGATATGGAAATATAAAAATTGTAGACAGTCAACTACCTGAAGCATATGCCAATTTCTTCATCAAGGCTCTGGATCGGCTGAGTACTACACATGTCAAGTTACATAACTGAATATAGATATATTCCTTGAGAAATTTTTACTTTCTCAAGGAATATGCCTATTTCATCAGGTCATGTAGATATGGAAGTATAAAAATTGTGGACAGTCAACTGCCTGAAGCATATGCCTATTTCTTCACAAGGCTCTTAATCGGCTGAGTACTACACATGTCAAGTTACATAACTGGATATAGATATATTCCTTGAGGAAATTTTTACTTTCTCAAGGAATATGCCTATTTCTTCGGGTCATGTAGATATGGAAATATAAAAATTGGGGACAGTCAACTACCTGAAGCATATGCCTATTTCTTCATCAAGGCTCTGGATTGGCTGAGTAATACACATGTCAAGTTTCAGAACTGTATATAGATATATTCCTTGAGGAAATTTTTACTTTCTAGAGCATGACATGACATCTTATGCCACTTCTTATCGTTTCTTTTTGCATCTGTTTATATAATTTTTTCTAATCTATAAAAAGAAAAAAAACCAAGGAAAAACTCCACATATGGCACAGCATTTCCTTCACAATCTAACCAACAAATGCACCACTTTCTAGCTGGCAATTACTTGAAGCAGAAGCAAAGAATTTCAAGAAACAATTTACTGTTTCACGGATAAGCATATGTCAAACTAGAACTTTTTATTTCTCTCAGTTGCCTGGCATCTTTTATATATAAAAAAAGTTTAATTAGTAACTGCTTAAGACCACTAGGTAGGATTCTGATGGATAATATGTCTCTGTGTTAGACCTTTAGGGCTGTGCTCAAATTCAATTCCCTATTCAAATAAAGTTTCTATTACAAAACTTGTTTCTTTTAACAAAGTTTTTGAAGTCCAGAAAAGAGTCTGTTAAACAGGGATTTTTATTAATATGTTCACTTTGCTTCTTCAATCTCTTTATTTTTCAACGAAGTCACTCATTAGAGATCTGTTCCCAGACTAATTCACAGGGTGAACTGACCATAATAACAACCCAGACTAATTACACAGTAGCTAGTGATACCTGGACTAGGGCATGCCAGAAGTAAAATTCGGTAGGCTGACTAATTATAGTGCTAACCCCTCAATGAGAAACCAATATCGATGCTGCATTTTGAATACCTGCGTATGTCCTCACTCATGACCCAACAAAAAAATAATTACGTCCTCACACCTTCTATGCAATTGCATGAAGTCTAAAATAAGTAAAACAAGACGACAGGTGCAACTATTGCATGCAAAATCAAGCAGTGTAAGCCCTCAAAATTACAAACAGCACAAGGCATGTGACTTTAACCAATATCTTTTCAACACGTACAAGTCTATATGCAGTAGAATGAAAGAGAGAAGAAATTAGCTTGTACTTCCCAGTAGTACAGAAGATATAGATTAGAAAAAATATATTACAGCATCATAAATAGAAGAGGGTGGCAACATACCAAAAGCTCAGAAAATTGACTGCCAACCATGACCTTGAAAAAGGAGCTAACATTAGGCGATGTGGTTTTATTCTTTCCATGAAGAATTACACAATTCCTTGAGCATTCTGCACAAGCTTCCATCTTGCAGCCCACTGATAATCTGATCCGTTGGACACCTATGCACCAAAAAGCATTTCCTTTAACACGATAAAGCATTTCCAGGGAGAAGCACAAACACAATTCTCAAAAAGCAGAAGTTCCCGATTCTCTTATGATCTTTTTTTCTCAGAGCTGCATAGTTGACAGTTTCCAGTATAAAAACCAGCTGCCAAATAGGGGGATTAAGAAGATGCTGAATTTTAAAAGGCTCAGCCAATGAGTGAGAAACACATGTGACTCCCCCTGTAAAAAGATTGATATTACCTATTGCATGTCATAAGCATGAACCTTGATTTCTTGCATTGTATCTAAAAGCAGCTGATCATGCTCTGAAATAAATAAATAAATAAGAGCATCCGCTCCAAGAAATTCTCACAGAAATGCTGCTGTAAGAACAAATTGGCGACAAGTTGCACATTTTAAATTGTAGATATGTGCATATTCACTACTCTTCAATTTCATCCTTCTAACGGTCAAAGGCTCCCATATATTAGTGACTAATTAATGGAAGCAAAGCTATTTCAATTATACATTCGGCCTCCTCAAAGGGTGAAAAACAAAATGAATAAGCTAAAATCTGTAGAGATAGTCATTGTAACTGTCTCTATCAAACAGAGCCGGAATTTTCTGATATACTCCGTTAACTTTTGATTTCAGCGAGGATTTTCTATACCAAATACTCTTAAAGTACACAACCCTGCATTCAGCTAAAACACAGCCTACACGGTCCACCATGTTAAAAAAGACGGTTCCTTTTCCTAAGTCCAAATCGAAAAGGGACAACTTTATAGCGCGAAGATTATCTCTAAGAACTCGAAAAACAGACCCGTCTGCCTTAGGGTTAAATCTACGAACAACTCAAGCCCCAGTCTCACAAAGGCCACCGTGATCACATCCTCCTCCTGAGGCTGGCATGTATGATAAAGGAGACGAGCAAGCGTACCACATTACACCCACAATGTCGCTCAAAACATCCACTCAAAATCCGTCTTCCCAGTGCCAAAAGGAAAGAGGAAAACATATATACAAAGCATCATAAAAGGGAAAAAAACGCGAGAGAGAAGAATCCACAAGTTGTTGTTGGCGAGGAAGGAAGCGAAGAGTCGAAGACTACTTGAGTCCGTCTTGCTCGGTAACTTCTATTCCGAGAGACAAACAGGACAGCTTGAAGACACGATGCGTGACCTTAAGCCATGATCAGCGAGCTAGCGAGCCAGCGAGCCAGAAGTGACGAGTGCGTGGATTTTGTTTGACGAAGAAGGTAAAAAGGTTGTCGTTTTATACAGTCTCCTTTCCGAGAGAGTGGAGGTGCGATTAATGTGGGTAATGATCGTCAGCAATTGCGTTTTCTGTGCGGGCCTTTCTTTTTCAGTCCCTCGGACTTTGCCGTTTTTATACTCCGGCCCGTGTCGTCCGGTTTATCTTTCAAACGTAATTTCCATCTTCTTTATTCGGAGAAGATTGTCGAGGAAAACTATTCTACAGTAAATAGATAAATCAATTAACTTTCAACAAGCAACCCTGGATACAAATTTATCGCACGCATTATGCGACAAAATTTGAAGCCCGAACACGAAATATGAATATTTATGATCCCGATTCATGGGAAGGAAAAAAAAAATTCTATAAGACACCCTTTCTAATTCGCAGCTTTATATCCCAATTTCGTCCCGCTTCGATTTTCGAATTTGTCGAGTCGAATCGGTTTGGTTCGCTGACGTGGTGGCAAACGAAAACACCGTCCGAGCTTGGGAAACAGCCACCAGCTGTCTTAACAACTGACTAACGACAAACGTTGGACCCGACTTAAACAGAATCTTATTCATATCATCATCAATTCGCTCCTCTAATGATCAGCGCGGGCTCCGTCCCCCTCTCCCCCTCTGTCTCTCTCTTGCTCCAACTTCCATTATTCCTAAAAGTCTCTCTCCATTTCAAGGATCTCCTCTCTGAAAAACCATCCGATCCTCGGTATCGTTCCCTTCGTCCTGCATGGCTTCGGTAAAATTTAATTTCACGCTCTCCTTTCGTTCATTAACGTGGTTACGGATTAGAATCTTTGCACGGTGCATGTATAGATGGGTTTTGTATTGAATCTACGAATGAAGACAATGCCTATGTGTGTATGCCAACCTTTCCCGATTGGATCCGGGTCGGGATCGGAAACATCTTGATGGCTAGGAAACTGAAAGTAGCTTTTGCCCTTCACGGCCGACGACGTACGATTTTGTTTTTGCTTATGCATGAACCACATGTTGGATCGCGGAACGGGCGATGGTTGCGAAAAAGATCCATTTTTACATTGTATTGAGTTCCTGCTCTCTTGCTTTTGCACAGGTTGATGTAGAAACATTTTTAGGCTGGTCGAGTTTGTGTGGTTGGTTGTTTAAATTGGAAATCAAGATGTTGAATCGAGTAAAAGAGCCGTCGCGAGTTGAACATGTCGGTTGCGCTGATTCTGGCGTGCTCCTGCATTGGCTCATCCACGAATCATAGTTGGAGAGATTGTACGAGATTTATGGTTCTTATGTTCTAGTGTGGGCATGAGCGAGAATTCACAATAGAGCTATTAGTTGGCGAGATTTTACTTTTGAGACAAGATCAGGAGACGCAGTCCCCCCCAGTGCTTTAGAAAAATATCTAAACAACAGAGATCAGGCTGTTGTGCCTTGATTTTTCATTCAACCGCCTTGCCGGAGCTGCATGTATTGGACTCGTGGACCGCGATTTAGAGCTTCTAAAGACTGACATACACAGACTGCTTCTGCGGATTACCTTTTCGATTCGCGCCAGGAGGTCGCGCCAATGCCCTAAGGTCGGGGAGCGAGGAGATGTGAACAACCGGCGTCATAGCCGAGGGATTTCACGTCAATCTTCAAACAAGGCCCAAGAGACGCCAAGAAAAATGACCAGCGGGAATGCGGCCGCAACATAGGATGTCCCCCGAAGGACGTGTCCCCACAGAAGAACCAAGTCGAGTTACAGCAAGAAGCAGAAGAAGGCAGCCAGAGTTCCAAGTAGAGCGACGCACGCTGGCCTGCCAAATAATATTCATTGCTTGACTCGCAAATGTTTAGTTTGTGATGCCCTAAAACTAGTGATGGTTCAACTTCCATATAAATAGGCTACTGATGGCTGACTCAACTGTGCTCTTGAGGCTCACAAAAATAGCAACTCGGCGTTAACATAATTAGGCAGAACTACGCGTCCGCCATGAGCAACGGAGGATTGCATACTCGGTGTTAC
>JAGVVM010005032.1:0-33172 GCA_019149425.1 Psidium friedrichsthalianum
CCCCTCTCTTTCCCCTCCCTCCCCCTTCTCTTCCTCCCTCCCTCCCCTCCCCCCTTCCCTCTCCTCCTCCCCCCTCCCCCCCCTCCTTCGTCGCTCCTCTCCCCTTCGTCTTCCCCCACCGTCCTCCCCCTCAATGACCTCCGCCGCTGCGCCTACTTTTTACCCCCCCTTCTCTCCCCCCCCCTTTATATATTTCCTCCTTTTATTTCGGCCGTCGAGAGAATGGACGGCCGAGATTAAAAAATTATGTCACCATGCCATAGTGAAGATATGGCAGGGGATCCGAATCCTCTACCCCCTAAATCCATGTCCACCTCAACCTTTTCGTTTTTCTTTCCTGTGGCTACTTGAGGGCATCTGACCAGCTCATCACACGAGGAGCGTCTTGAGTTACTCCCCTGCGGCGTCAAGGAACAACATCAGTTAATGGGGGTCCCTCTTTTCTTTTTCGGTGGTTGATCTCTTACCCTTTTTTCACTTTGCTCCACCGAAAAACAACTCTTTGACCGAGCCTTCTCACCCATTTCTTATCTTTCTTTTGATTGGCATTGAGTTTAGCCACTTAAACTTGGCATAATTCTTTTCTTTTTTCAAACGAGGCCCAGAATCTCGCTCCTCTGCTATTTTTAGCTCCACATAGAGATGACCACGTCGTCATCACGTTCGACAAGTTTTCCGCTATGAGATCAATTGAGGACGCCACTAGTGGCGACTCAAAATAAAATACGGACGAAGGACCGTAAATCTGCTGAAGTTGACTATCTACAACCAAAGAGACCTTTGGACACTTGGTACTGTCTCGCCTGAAATGACGCCATGGGATGAGATTCTCCGATTTAAGTAGAGCTAGCGGCTCTAACACGCAGTAGACAATGGATAGATCCTAATTCCTGTTCCATCCTAATTAATTAAGGAAAAAAATAAGGAGGCCAAAAATAATATTCAAGTGTTTAATCAACCCAAAAAAACTAATAAAATTTAGTCAATCCCAAAAATAATTAATTTAAATGTTTAAATCAGTCCCAAAAAAATAAGTAATTAAAGTTTAATGACTCAAGCCCGCCTCAAATAAATAATCCGATCGCCAATTTGAACAAGTGAATCAGTCTAATTATTATTTAAACCTTGACCATGAACTTAACCAGGGTTACTAACTGTAAGGCGATCAGTAGTTAATTACTAAATCAATATAATTTAATCTAACAATCTAAGTGCAATTAATGACCTAGATCACAGCTTTAGAGCGTTAACCCCACCCAAAAAATCATCCGACACAACAAAGCGGCGGCAATCGACAAGCGACAGCGACGATAGTGGTAATTGAGCCGCGATTCTCAACGTCAAACGACCGCGATTAACGACTGACGAAACAGCAACTTAGCTTCGGTTTACGTCGCACGACGCCATGACGACGGAGCAACAGCGATGCCCAGCAACTGTCGCGGTTGGCTCGGCCTAGGCTGATAGCCAAGGCGAACAAAGCATGACGCGGAGTGAGACAAAACTCGGCAACGACAACTAGGGGCAAAGGTGACAGGGTGGCGGCTGGTGCGAAGCTGGACGGAGGAGATCACCGGGGGGTGGTTGAGGCAAGCCGGAGATCGACAGAGGGGGGTGTAGGAAAAGAAAAAAAAAAGAAGGAGACGAAAGAAGCAGCGGGTAGAAATGTCGTCGGGAGAAGGGGGGGTTTCACGCCAGAGGGAGAAGGGGGGAAGGGAAAAGAAAAAGGAGAAGTGGGGTCGTGAGTGGTGCGGGCGGTAGAGAAAAGAAGGAGAGAGAGGAAAGTAAGAGATAGAGAAAAAAGGCAGGGAAAAAGTCGGGGCGGGGGGGGGGGGGGGGAATTTATATCGGCAAGAGAGAGGAAGGGAGGAGAGAAGAAGAGAGAGCGTAGAAGAGTTGACTGATGGTGATGGGGGTAGAAAAAAGAAGACAAGGGGGGCTTGGTTTAATTAAAATTATGGTTTCGTCGTATAGCATAAATCTGAAGAGGTAAAAAAGGGTAAATAGGTAATTTTGAACAGGGTGTGTCATTCAACAAGACGAGGGCTCAGGCGCGAAAGGAAAATCCGTACAGCGCGATAAACGGCGGACTATCTAATGTGGACGCTCCAGATAAAAGAAAAACTCGTGTCCAAAAATTATCCTAATCCATAAAAATTCCAAATTTATTTATTTACAAATCCTTGAATTTCGGGATGTTACAGTTACATTCATAGATTTGTTGAATCGAGTATTTAAACCATTCCTAGATCAAGTTTGTGATCGTCTCATTTAGACATACTGGTATACTCAAAGGGGCAGGAAGAGCATGGAGGGCACTTGAGGTTAGCTCTACAGACTTTGAGGGATCACCAATTATATGCCAAATTCAGTAAGTATGAATTCTGGCCAGATCGAGTTGTTTTCCTAGGTCATGTAGTCATTGGAGAAGGGGTAATGGTGGATCTGGCTAAGATAGAGGCAGTGCTTAAATGGTTAAGACTAATGACGGTGATAGAGATTCATATTTTCTTGGGTCTAGCAGGATACTACCGTAGATTATAGAAAGATTTTCGAGGATAGTTGGTCCCTTAACTAAGTGGCCAAGAAAAGTGTGGAATTTGAGTAGAAGAAGATAGTGAAAAAGAGTTTTCAGGAACTCAAGAAAAGATTGATTATATTACATGTTCTGATGATACTATCAATATAGAGGATTTATTATTTACTGCAATGTTTTGCATAAGGGCCTCGAGGGCGTTTGATGCAGCATGGAAAGGTGGTCACCTATGCATCAAGGCCGTTGAAGTCCGGATGAGATGTGTTACCTTGCGCATGATTTGAAGTTAGCTTGTAATAGTTTTTTGCATTAAAAATATGGTGGGACTATCTCTATGGTGTGAAATTCGAGATATCTATTGACCATAAGAACCTCAAATATTTGCTTTCGCAAAAAGAGTTGAATATGAGGCAAAGGAGATGGTTAGAGTTATTAAAGGATTATAATTGTGACATACTCTATCATCCTGGGAAGGCAAACATGGTGGCAAACACATTAAGTCGGAAATCCGCACAACTTGCAGGTTTGCGGACTCAAGCATGGAGCTTGCTAGAGAAAATTTTGGATTTTGAGTTTAGATTGAATTAGACGAGGTGACAAGTATTTTAGCAACACCTAGGATTGAATCTGAGATGATACAAAGAATCGGAGCTTAATAGCAAAAGGATGAAAGCATCTCGAATATTTGGGATGAAGCAAAAAAAGGGAAGCCAGTGGAATTGCATGTCGGAGGATGGAATTATTCATTTTTATGGACGTATGTATGCCTGATACTGCCAAATTAAAAGAAAAATTTGGATGAAGCACATTGGAGTAAGTATAGCGTTCATCCAAGAGGTACTAAAATATATCGGAATCTTCAACAAAATTATTGGTGGAATGGGATGAAGAGAGATGTGGCTCAATACGTGGCCAAATATCTGAATTGTCAACAAGTTAAGGCAGAACACTAGAAACGATAGGACTATTGAAGCCGTTGAAATCTCAGAATGGACATGGGAGCATATCACTATGGATTTTATTCAAGGACTTCCAAGGACATCAAGTGGATATGACTCTATTTGAGTAGTACTCGATTGTTTAATTAAATCTGCTTACTTTTTGGCGATTAGGATAGACTATTCGATGAAAAGTATGCCAAGCTATATGTCAGGCATATCGTACGACTTCATGGTATTCTTGTGACCATCATGTTAGATGGAGATTCAAAATTCACGTCGCATTTCTGGCATAGCTTGCAAGAGGCATTGGGAACTAAATTGTAATTTAGCACTACTTTTCATCCGTAGATGGATGGACAAATAGAAAGGGTTAATTAGACAATTTTTGTTTGAATGATGTAAAGAGATAGACAATTTTGAGGATGAAATTATTTAAGGAGGGGAGAGTTGTAATGCCCACTTTAATAGTTCTAAATTATCGAGAAATGAACGAAATAGATTAGAAAGCTAATTTGGGCTAGATGAACTAGGAGTTGATTTGAACTATGTCATCAAACGTAGCGGCCATATAACGATGGCAGCTGAGGAATAGTAGTTGAGCCCAGCCCCTATGGAAATTTTTGGCCCAAGTTTGCCTAATTTTGGAGGGCTTATCAATGGGCTGGCCTTAATTCAACCAGGAAAGCAAGGCCATCACAGGAGTTGGGCCGCTCCATTAACAATCTGGCGTTACGAAAGGAAGTAATGAAAACCGTGCATCTCTTAGGGCGCGCATGACAACGTTTTCATTTCTCTGTTTCTGTTCCAAACCTATTCCAGAAATAGGTTTGGAACAGAAAACTCATTTGCAACGTAAATCTGTTTTTCTATTTCTGGAACAAAAATCTATTCCAGGAATAGATTTTGGCCCAAAACCAAAAACAAAAAATTTTTGTTTCTGGCAGAAATAGAAAAATCTATTCTATTCTAGAAATTATTTCTGAAACAGAATGGTTGTTATGCGCGCCCTTAGCCTCCCAAGCGTAGCTAGCGATCGTAGCAACTAATAACAAAGGAAATGACCTACGTGCTCCACCATTGAACAGGGGTAGAGGCCAAGTGTAATAGCAATTGGGACCCATGGGGGGGAGGTGGGGTTAAATGGAGAAGTTGAAGACGAAAACTCATTCTACGATACTACCCCTCGAGTGTGTTGCCACGCAGCTAGTTTTTCTTTCTCCTCAGGTACAGCTCCTCAATGACCAGACCTTCATGTTTGACGATTCCACAACCACGGCGAGCTCGAGTAACCAGCGCATAACGAGGTTCAAGGTGAGTCTTTCTCTAACTCACTTACTAGATTTGTCCAATATTGATCGGGGAAATAGTGTGTTATGGAACTGAGGAGTGGCTGGTTGTTGACGACCCATTGGTATGAGTCGCAAGTCGTGGGTCGTAACTATATGCTGGGTGAGACGAGATGGTGGGCATGGTGAGCTTAGTTATCTCGGCCGTAGGAATAGGTTAGTTCCCCAGAATGGTGTGGCATGGCTCAGGACAGTGGGCGTAAGTACAAAGGTCGACTGTCTGAGAGTTGGGTGGAGCTCATGTCGCGCTTTGTGGTGATTTGTGCGTCTGCGAAGCATGAGTGGAAGAGTTAGATGTCGAGCTGATGCAAGTGACAAAGTGGCGATTCTTTAGAGACCTAAGCTAGGGTGCAAGTGCATTATGCATGAGTAGAAGTTGTTGACCCTTCCTGAATGAGTTGCGTTGAAAATTTTGGAAAATGAAGATGATGGATAGTGAGTGGTGGAATCATGCATGCCCTGTGTCCATGAACCCAATCTTGCTATTTGGATTGGTAGTAGACGGTATCTAACGCGAAGGTTTAAGTTCTTGCCAATGGAACAGAAGAGGAGGTCAACAAGGACAAAAAGAAAAACGAAATAAGTTTGTGATCCTAATGGTATAAACCCAAGAGTGCTAAGGTGAGGTAGAGTTCATGGACTGGTGTGCAACAAATCCTCATCCTAAAGCTAGCTAGAAACCATTGGAATACAACAGAGAAATGAAAATAAAATTTAATAGTAAGTAAACACTTCAATGTTGTCCTCGGTTAGTAGTAACTTGGAGATAGGTAGGTTGGGCAATAGTAGAGAGAATTGCTCATGCCCTCTATCCGTGAGTTCCAGATTGTCATTTGGGTTAATAGAGAACCGAGTACAAATGCCATGGAGTAAGCCCCTAGCAAATGGAGTGGAGGAAGAAGCCAGCGGGAGCTATGAATGAAATAACTCACTAGCTTTCTGGTAAGTTGTTGGAAACCCAAGGACTCGTGGTGGTGATTGAGGAAAAGGAAAGAAGCAAAAAAAGAAAGTGGATGAGATAGTGATGTCGAGTACAATTAGATAGCATAAGCTGGGATGATGTTGCGGCAAGTGAATGTTCAGTCGTGGAGTTTCGGGAAAATGAGCGTGCCAGTGTATATGGGTACACGTATTCGAGGACTTGGCTAGGAGACTCAAAAATAAATGGCAGTCGGAAGTAGAAATCGAATAGTCATATCATTTGATGTTGATCATAAGATAAACACTTCGTTTATCTGCATTACTAGTCATCCCCTGATAAGGAACACAAATTGAGTAAATCGTTCGAGGTTTGTCAATTGTGATCGTGTCCTTAGCGAAAGGTAGTTCTAATAAAATCGGCCTAATACCATATGGGTCATTCATTGTTATTGATTACGAAAATGTACTTAAAGTTGCATATCCTTGGATTACAAACTACAGAAGGTTAGGAAAATAGGTTCGTGCCCGGATTCGTATTCCCCATGGTGTTATGGGAAGACCCTACTCTGTGACTGGGTCGGTCTCGGAGGCTGTACGAGACAATGTCATATATGTACAAACCATTGGCACCATACAGCCTGACTCATGTTATCGTATATATTAAATTTTGGAATAATACGAGACGGTCGTAACTATTGAGTACATTGGAGGTCTATTGCATACTTTTTCCATTCATTTGTAAGATGATTTAGTCGGTGAATTAGAGATTCAACTTGCTGAGTTTGATCTCACTCTTCTATCATTGAAATTTTTATAGGTAAGTGACATGGCAAGCCTCCCATCACTTTCATACGAAGCACCCTTCCATTTTTCTTGGGAGATGACACCATACACCATCCCAGAGACCCCCGCATATCTCCCAGATGTATGTAAAATGAACCTAATGTTTGTTCGCCATAAATAAATAAAGTGCCGTGCTTTTTATTTGTTTGCATGTTATTTCAGTTAAATTTAATCGTTAAGCCGATAGTATACGTGGCGAGCCTACGACGCCACGGCTCTAAGGACAATCGACACAACATTTTTGCTCTGAAGAGATTTAGATTGCCAGAGAGTTATTTATAGACAGCTTCTTTTGAGATAGGATAGGAGTGAAATCACAAAGAAGTGTTCGAGAGAAAGTTTTCGAGAAGAGATTTGGAGTGAAGTGCACAAAAATTGAAACTTTGACAAAGAGGTTTAAAAGAGAGATGATGGTCAGTGCAAGTTTAAAAAAAAAACAAAATAGGAAACCGCTTTTGACAGTTAAGAGATTTGAAATTGATTTCCAAAATAAATATTTTGAAAAGATAAGATAAGTTAGTTTGAAAACGTAATATTCAATCAATTAATTAAAATAAATGCATCAATCACAATATTTGATAGAATATTAAAAAGGTTAAAATGGTATTTTCCTTATTTGTTGTAAAAAATAATTACTTATGCGCAAGAGTTTGAACTATTAAACCTGGTGGACGAATCCTTTAGATGATGCATTTGCTTCAAATGTTCCACTAAAGCATTTGTATCTTTTCAGATGTTGAGCAAATTTGAAGCATTACTTTAGAGGTTGTATTTTCTTAGTTATATTGCATTTTGCTTAGAGGAAAGAGATGCGGTTCTACCTTTCCCCTTTCTATGCGGTGGGACTGGTGAGCACTCCTTACTTTTTAACCTATCTTGGAGGTAACTTAAATAGGAATAGAAGTAATACCAATTCTTGTCTGATATATTTAAAAGAATTCTCGAGAGTATAGAATTGGATTCTTTATGAGGTTGATTACACTGGTGTTATCACCTTTGATTTCCACGTTTGAGGCTTCAATACCAAGTCCCTCAGTTGTTGCTTCATCCACAAGATCTGAGCACAGCAACTCTCCAAAGCTACATATTCAGCTTCTGCGATTGATAGTGCCACAATATTTTGTTTTTTGAATACAAAGGCACTAGCATGTATCCTAGAGTTGACATGTTCTTGAGGTTCTTTTTCGGTCTAATTTGCAACTTGCAAGATCAACATTTGAGTAGCTATGTAAACTAAGATTTGAGGTCTTTGGATTCCACAATCCCATATTAGGATTGGTCTAATATATTTATGATCCTCTTTACTGTAGAGTAATGTGAATAAATCTAATTGAAATTTGACACACATACACGCACTAAAAATGATGTCAGGTCTAGAAGCGATAAGAATAAGGAAAAATCGGATATCGCTTTATATAGCAACCATTTGGCATCAACCTATTTCCAAGTAAGAAGGCATAACTGATTTAGTTTTCTTACAGCTTTCTTAACCAAAGCTTCTTCATAAATTTCTCTCGGGCATATTATCTTGATTATGAAGGTTCCTTGTTCCGTTTGATTCACTTGAAGTCCAAGAAAGAATGTGAGTTTTGCCATCATGCTCATCTCAAACTCGTTCTGCATGATTTGAGAAAAATTCTTACAGAGTTTTTCCTTAAAAAAACCAAAAACGATATCATCAATATATTTTGAATAAGCAAAATATCTTTATCTTCTTTTTTGATAAACAAAGTTGTATCTACTTTACCTTTTTCTAATAAGGATTTACTATCATACCAAAAACCTCTCATACAAGCTCGTGATGCTTGTTTGAGTCCGTAAGAGCTTTCTTGAGTTTGTAGATATGATTTGACATCTTTGGATCTTCAAACCCTGGTGGTTGTTCCACGTACACTTCTTATTTGATGTAGCCATTCAAAAATGTGCTCTTAATATCCATCTGATATATATTGAAGTCGTTGTAGCAAGCATAGACTAGGAGTAATCTAATAGACCCTAGTCTTACCACCGAAGCATACATTTCATCGTAGTCAATCCTCTCTTTTTGAGAGTATCCCTTGGTTACGAGTCTTGCCTTATTTCTTGTAATTTATCCTTATCATCTAACTTGTTTTGGAATACTCATTTGGTTCCAATAATTAGATGATCCTTGGATCTAGGTACATGTTTCCAAACTTCACTAAGTTTGAATTGATGTAGCTCTTGTTACATGCTTCAATCCAGTTTTCGTCTACAAGAGCCTCATCAATTCCTAGGGTTCTACTTAAAATACAAGTACAAAAGCGTTTATGGCATTCTTCAATTTGTATTTGGTCTTGATTCCATTTTCTATATTTTCAATGACAAGATCTGTAGGATGACTGGATTTGTGTTTCCAATTCTTGTTATATCTTATGCCTTGTTCATTTTCTGGAGAAGGATCTTGGTTTATGCTCTTAGATGATGTAGCAGCCTGAGTATCATTTGATGTTTGAGTGGCTTCAGATGATGTTTTATTCTCAATGATGGAGTCTGCTTAGGATGATGGATGTCTCTCAGATGATATGGTGATTTCAGTGCTTATCTTTTGAGTATCATTTCATCTTCAAACCTCAGGTTCATTGATTCTTCAATTGCTCTTGGGCTCTTGTTAAAGGGATTTTGTATGCCTTACTCGTAGTAGAATATCCAATAAACACTCCTTCATCTATTTTCATCAAATTTTCCCAAATAATCATTTGAGTTTTTGATGATAAAACATTTACAACCAAATACATAAAAGTATGCTATGTTTGGTTTTTTGTCTTTGTAAAGTTTATAGGGGATTTTCTCAGCAAAGGTCTCAAAAAACATGATTATATTGTAACATGTAGTAGAACAGCTTTTGCCCCAAAAATGGGAAGGAGTTATATTTTCAATCAAGAGTGTTCCATGCCATTTTTTTATAAAGATTGATTTTTTCCTTTCACTACTCTGTTTTATTGAGGAGTATAAGAAGATGAAATTACAGTGAAATCATTTGATCAGAAAAATTTGCAAAGATTTGATTTGTAATTTCTCCTTCATGATATGTATTGATGCTGAAAATTGAATACCTTTTTCGTTTTGAACTTTCTTTGAAAAGATTTCAAAATATGAAAATGTATCATTCTTGTATGCAAGGAAGAAAATGCAAGTAAATCTAATATAATCATATACTATTACCAGACAATACTTTTTATCTCTGATGGTCTGAATTTTAATAGGTTCAAAGACATCCATGTGTAAAGCTATAGAGTATAGATAGTGAAAACTTGATTTAGTGATTTGTAAGAATTTTTTACTTGTTTTCCAAGAGTGCAAGCATCACAAAGCTTTACTTGCTCAAATTTAGTATCTGGAAGTCCTTTCACAAGCTTTTTTGAGGAAAGCTTTGAGATTGTTTGAAGGTTATGTGTCCCAGCTTTTTATGCCAAAATTCTGAGTCATCTTTGATGGATATGAGACATTTGATGTCCTCATATGATGTGTCCAATAGATATATATTCCCATGTTTTTGTCTTGTGAAAAATTCTTTGTTGTCCTGACTAATATCTGAACATTTATCTTCCATAAAGAGATTTTATATTCATTATCACACAATTGGCTTATTCTTATAAGATTGAAATTCAAACACTTAGCTAATGAGACATCATTAATGAAGAGGTTACGGTTCCTTTGCTAATAATTGTTCCTCTGTTGTTGCTGCCAAAGGAGATGCTCCCTCTATCAAACTTAGTAAGATTGATAAATATCTCGGAATGTCCAATCATGTGTCTAAAAGACCCATGATCGAGCTATCATTTGTTTCTTCTTTTCATCGGTACATGCAAATATCAAAAGAGTTCAAGTTTTCTTTCGTATCCAAATCTATTGGGTCCTTTTGGATTAGTGGAGTTTGTAAATCTCAAGATATCTCGAGTGGGTCTCCTGATATTAGGACAATAACTTATGAAATGCCTTGGATCACCATAGTTTGTGCAATTTGAGACATTCTGTCCCTCAGATCTTATAAACTGCTTATAAAATGAGTTTGTATGCATATTTTGAGGATCATATTTTGAGTCTTTCTTTTGCTTTTGAAAAATCATTTTTCAATTCACTTTTCTTTGAAAATCAAGTCTAGACTTGTTGTGGTAAGGAACTTGTATAGAAAGAATGTGTTGTAAAGTCTTTGAACCAAAGGAAAATTTTTTATCGATATATGTAATTTCCTTTTTCGAAGAAACATTTTCATTTCAAAGAATTGTTCTCGATTTGCAAATCTTCATTTTCTTGGATATCAAATTAGATTTTTCCTTGATTTGAGAAACTCACTTTCGAGAAAATTTATTTTATCCTTTGAGAAATATCATTTTGTTTTAAAAACAAAAGTTCCTTTATCAACTCAAAAATCCTTTTAAGAGTAGCTTTATCTAAGCATAGTTCCTCAATATACCTACATACCTCATAAGGAATTGTGGAGTGGGTTGCCTCATATTCTTCTTTAGAGTCTGAATTAGTCATTAAAAGATGTTGGCATGTTTCTCATCACTTTCACATTTTGTGTTACTCTAGGTCCTAGCCTTTAAGGCTTTTTTTGACTTTTCATTCCTTTCTTTCTTCTTTAGAAGTGGGCAGTTTGGCTTGAATGCTCTTTCTTCTTGCACTCCTTAGCAATTTTCATCTGTGCTGTCTTCTCTACTCTCAGATGATCTCTTTTGATCACTTCGTCCAAGATTCCTTTTTCTTTTGAAATTTCTTCCCTTTTTAGCCATCTTTTTGAATCTTTCGACCATGAGAGCTAGTTTCTCATCGTCTTCATCTTGAAAATCTGAATCATTAGAATCATTGTTAGATTTCAAAGCAATGGATTTCTTACCTCTCAATTGAGCTTCCTCATTGATTCTTTCATCCTCGTAGGATTAAAGAGTTCCAATGAGTTCATCCATGAATAATAGTGAGATCCTCTAAGTCTCTCGAATGAATGTTTTAAATGATGTCCCATTCTTTTTTGAGTGCTGTTAGAAGTTTGTTTGCTCTTATCAGACTAACACTAATTGCCCATGATAGTTGAGGTCAGTACTATTTCATTTAATCTATCAAACATTTCTTTCACGTTTCATTAGGCTTCATTTTGAATGCTTTATACTAGCCAAGAAGTATGTTAACTTTGCTCTTTTTGACTTGTCCGCTCCTTCATAGGTAATATAGAGCTTATCCCATATTGCTTTTGACAGTAGGAGATAATGCACTATAGAATGAATAAATAGTTTTAGCATCTAGAGCATCTCTCTTTGCTAATTCAGTAGTAGGTAGAGCAGTTGTGGGTGTAAGGTTGGTGTTATCCCCAGCATTTGATCCTCCTGAGGTGCTTATGGCGAAATCAACCCCTTTTTGTACGACATATCTGTGGATCTTGGCATATGAGATATGCCTTAAATTTATTTTTTCAATCATTGTACTCATTTCCGTCAGAGTATGGTGGCTTGTTATTACTTCCTCCTTTAATCCAAGGGGAACAAAATTGCTAGCCATATAGATCGTTAGCTCAGAAGTAATAACACTTCAATAAAACTATGAGCATCAGGCTCTGGTATCAATTGTTAGGGCTAGCCTTATCATCTAGAGGGGGCTAAGTAGGTGATAATAAAGAACTTTAAAAATCAATGTGAAATTTAAACGGATTAACTCAAAGGTTAAGTTTAGATGATGATTGCTTAATAAGATCTGAGGTGTCCTTAGATGTAGCGATGTGTACAATTCAACTATCACAATATAAGAGCAAAGAGTTTAAGGGATAGAGAATTTACACAGAGAATTTGTAGTGGTTCGACTTGTTCAAGCCTATATCTATTTCTTCACGCTGACAGTCAATCAGTTCGATTCCACTAGTGCATATCTCAGAGGTTACAATACGGTGACGATTCCTGAGTCAATAGACTTCCCGTCTAACACTCTCTCACTTGGATGAGAACCTCTACGTATTACAATATTGGATCAAGAATATATGAAGGATGTGAAGCTCTCTTGATCTTGGAATTTTAAGATCCTACTCTCTCATATTACGCTCTTCGACATTGAGAAGTCCTTTTATACTCCTCCACCTCTAACTACCTATTACAAGGCGTCCAAGGGTTGCTCTCCAAACTTTCCATTTTGGACGAGACTGTATATAAAGGATTTCACAGCTCTTGAGGTCAACAAAGGAAAGAATCCTCCTTTGGATCAAATCACCCATATAATCATGATCTTGGGTTTCCATGGATGGATTAATTCATAGTCATCCTTGTCTCTCTTAATCTACATCCTTGATTGATCTTCATAATTGAGAATTTCCAAGTATGAATCTAGCTTGATTGTTAGCCATTGTGATGATATAATATGTTTGTTAAATCATCTTGAAATAAAATCTCTTGATAATCTAATTGTTGCGCGTGAAATACTTCTCTTAGAGCTTGCGCATTATTCCAACGCCTGAGCTCCCTGCTTAACATCTAAGCTCATCGCACAATGTGACATTCTTAAATTCGACCATTTTTCGAAATTTGAATATACAATGGTTATTTCATAGAGGCACTATAAATGAATCTCACTCGAAACTGATCACTTTGAGATAACTGACCAAAGGGGAGATGCTAGCTAGGAATATAAGCACGTGGACCAAATGGTCGATACGCGTAACTCATAAAAGCCGCCTGTTAGTTTGAAAATTTATTTAAAGTCGCTATCTTATGAAGGAGGCCACAAACTGAGTTCCGAAATAGGACAAACTATTTTTATGAGTGTCACAGTTGTGAATTGGACGTCGCCTCGAAAGGCATAAAATGGGCAGTTTGGCTTCAACTTCAGTGTGCCGAGTGGAAAAGGGATAAAAATTAAAAGTGACCGTTTTGCCCCCGGCTTGCCCTAGACTATTTGGGTAAAGGGTGAGGATAATTTTGGTGAGATCAGAAGATTTAATCGATGTTACCTCAAGTCGTTTCCCATTCATGATTGAGCCCAAATAGCTCCGATTGAGCCCCAATCAGTCTTGAAATTTCATGAATACTGAGGCACATCTTATCAGTCATCTTTCTGACCAGTTTGACTAGTTTGACCGAAATTATTGGTGCCCAACCCTTATCAGACCAAAAATCACTGATAGCCCGACAATCAGTCAATTCGTTCAGCTTTAAGTCGCTCTTGGTGAATAGTAATTGGCAATAATTGACTCCAAGGATAATATCTATTCTCTCTCTTCTCTTTTCTCTCTCTCACCAACACATTCTCTCTCTCTTTTCTCTCTCTCTAGCTCTCGGTTCTCTCTCTCTTCTCTCTATTCCCGCCGGCTACCCCTACCGCCAGCTTCCACTGCCGATTGCCAGAGATCCGATTGTTGGATCTTCGTGATTTTTCAGTATATCGTAGCCCCATATTCACCTCGATCCGATATCGTCTGGGATTTGGCTTTCTGTTGGGGTCGTCAAGAATCATTTCGGCCGCCGGTTTTGTTTTTTTTTTTAGTCACCGTTAATATATATCGATCTTGGCAACCTCTAGAGTCCATATTCATATCATAATAATGTTTTTCAGATTGTCTTGGCCCCGATTTAGCCTAAATAATAGCCCTGATTTTACTATTTCCGCCGGTATCGTCGTCGCGTTGTGCTCCGCCGATCGCCACCGTGCCGTTCATTGTTCCGTCGCCCGTCCGGCTTCGACTCAGCCTCATGGAGGTAAGTCGAATCTCTATGTCTCGATTAGGATGTTAAATATGCTTTTGACTAGCTCTACGGTCCGATTTGAGGTAAATCGGGTTAAGAAAAATTGCCGAAATTGGCGTATTTGTGCAAATTGATTATGTGGTGAGGATGTGGTATATTATTTAGCTTGATATGTTGCTGTCTTAGATGAATTTATGTTGTTGGTGGTGGTTCATGTGGATTCCGGGAGTTCGAGCATTGAAAAATGCATTTTGGACCATTTTGTGTGAAAACGGGCCAATAGTGCCATGTATTACTGTTCATGAACTTCTGTGCACTGTTCACATGTTGCCCAATTTAATTATGGTCTGAAAATGACAAATTTTTATAGGTCCCGTGTGATTTGAGTGCCAAAAGTGAAAATTGAGGCATTTTTACGCAAAAACGGGCTCGAAAAATATTCTACGTGACAATTTCTAACACCCAATGGGTTTTGACGGAGTTCAACTAATATTTGAGAATATTCATGGGTGTCACAGGTTTATTATTCAGTCATTTGGGTTATGTGCAAATTTTAACAATAAAAATGCAAAATGAAGGAAATTGGGCATTTTTTAAATAAAATCGGGCATGTGAAAGAGATTGACTAGCTTGGACTATATGTTGGCCAGGTGAAATGAAATATTTGGGTATGTGTTTGAAAGGTGGCCTAACGCATCTGGCCGTGGTTTCTGCCCAATCGAATTTCAATGATTTAGCCTTCACATAATGAAGTCCTACTATCCTTAGCTAAACTCAATTTCAACTTGTTTGCAAGAGCAACACCATAAGGAACTCGACAACCTTACAACGTTGGCTTCATGATACCATGTCTAAGGTAGCTAGATGTTCTAAGAACACCGTATCTCCATAGATTGATTCGTGCAACTTCAATTTATCCTAGACTAAAAAGCAATTGTAAAAGTGACAAGGAGTGTTAATCTCTCTAGCTCATCTGTCTAAAATAATTTCTATAACCAAATAAATACAGTTACTTCAGAATTATATGTTATTGTTTGCATTCTACTAGCTTCTTTCGAAAATATGTTTAGCTTTTGTGACCAAAATCAACCCAAATACATTCTTTATCATTTCATTTCGAACTGCTATCCCTTTTTTAATTTTTAATTTTTGCTTAATTGATAATCCCTTACCTTAAGGATTCAGCACTGTAGTGGGGTTTTGGGCTAAATTCTTTTCAATGTGCTTAGTCTAGTTAATTTAATTAAGCTCAGAGCACCGATAAGCACTTGATAAATCCACCGACTATTAGTTTGAATTAAATGCAAAAATGTAATGTATGATTAACAAAAATTAATATGAATATGAATTAATTATTTTGGTAGGAATAATTCCTGATTTTTTTTATAAAGGAAAATCAAAATTTATGTGTCAACAGCTGCCTCTTTTTGAGTGGAGGCTCACAAAGGTTTCGCTCAAAACTAAAATTAAACCTACATTTTGATGATGCAATGATGGATGATGATTTTTGTTGGGGTTTTTAATCCCAGCTTTCTATGCAATGATATGATGTATGGTATATAGAATGTAAACAATAACATATAACATGCACCGAGGCTTCTTTCTTCATGCGGAGCAGTAAAAGAGACTTGGTGTAAGGATCACTCATGGAGCATTGAGGTGTACGAGTTGCGCAAAGTTGACGAGAACACCCGACTTCTCTAACGTCTCGTCTTGGAGAGTTTAATAATTGCTCGGTGTCCCAAGTTGATCAAAATTGACCACTCCATTGGTAAATTTAAATACTTGAAAACTTTGACTATCAATGGGTGTAATTCCTTAGGAAGTTGCTCGAAGAAGTTCATTCTCTACTTTCTTTGATAGAGATTATCATGCCCCAAAGTTTTCAATCATTAAAGTTTTCGAAGAGGTTTGGTGAACTGACATCTTTGTCGAGCTTTATATTAGATGAGCACCTTGGAATAAGCCAACTTCCAAAGTCTATTGAGGGGTTAGTGAAACTTACACTCTTATCTTTATGCGGGTGTGTGGGATAAATGAGCTTCCACCCTCCATTGGGGAGTTACAAATATTAGTTGAGTTGGATGTAACAAAGCTAGCAGAATGTAAACTTTTAATCCCAGTTTTCTATGTAATGATATGATGCATGGTATGCAGAATGTAAACAATAACCTATAACGTGCACCAAGGCTTCTCACTTCATGCAGAGTGGTAAAAGAGACTTAGTGTACGGATCGCACACGGAGCATCTAGGTTCCTAAATGTCTCGTAATGCTAGCAGTTTCCTCAAATCTCCAAACTCTAAACTTATCCTAATTTGATAAGTTGTTAATTAGGGTTGAGTGTGTTATTTTCTAAACTTGAACTCAGGTGGGACATTGATGCCAAAGATGGATTGCCAGAGTACATGCAAGTATCACGAGCTGGTTGCGAAGGGTCGGCATGTGTGGAGACTTGGGCGTCCTTTGTATCATTAAAGTGTCCAAGCTAAGCCTTTTGTTGATGATGAACTTAGATCTTTATAGAGAGAGAGAGTTCTAGAGAGAGACTCTGGAAGAAGGCCTTTGTCTTTCTTTGTGGATGATCAAATGAGAAGGAGAGCATCTCTTATATAGTAAATGGCCTCATATTACAACCGTTGATTTCTATCAGATTTGAAGGCTAAGATTACATCTCCCATCTTTTCTAACCACTGACATAAATAGGAAACTTCCAAAAGCTACAAAGAATTACAGTATTGCCCGCCCCGAGAATATTCTAGTAAATATAGTAGTAAGCCCTAAACGAAACCTAGAGAACCTAGACATAGCAAGTCTTGCGGATCTTCTCAGCCAGATGGTTGATCAATTGAGGTACAAAACCTTGGCCTGTGTTCATTCTCCCCCACATGTTCAAGCGTCGTCCTTGGTATTTTTCGATCGAGGTTGAACTTTGCAGTAATTATTTTTTTTTTTACCACCAGCATCCTTCTCTTGGATCGTCAACTTCTTTGAGTTTTTGTTGTTTTTGTCCACAAGAGTGCTTCTTTTTCAGCTTCGGGACTTGATTTTTCAGCTTCGTCCTTGGTGTTTCCTTGTTTTGGCCGCTCCAATTTCTTCCATCTCTGAAAACAACACATGGATTAGCATCATGTTTTAGGTTTGTGTGGGTAGCTCCCACTCTTCCTTTGGCTTCTCCGAAGGTTGGGACTTGTGCTTTGACTCGGTCGGCATCGAAAATTTTGGTTTAATATCCACAAGTCGGATCATGGAGATACTTTTGGACTCTTTTTATTTGAATATGCATGGTTTACCACCATCAGCATTCACGGTTCGTTATGATAATCGACTTGGTTGTCAAGTTAACCTATCGCTTCAGCTCTATCAAAGAAGTCCATGCCCATGAGATCATAATCGTCGAGTGAAAAAAGGGGAATCGAGTCTATCTGTTCAGTTTGGCAGACTTGATCGACGCCTCGAGCAACACTAGTAGTTTTTTCCATTTCATTGACCATCTTTGTACCAACGCTGGATGGATCTATGTAGAGTCCCCGGCCACTTTGTTGCCTCGCTGAGAGAAGCTCTTGGTCGCGGGGGACCATAGGGGGGGAAAGTTTTTCTCTGCACCTTGACTTCCACGAAGTATAGAGTCTTCACACTCGGGGATGCTTTGGAGAGTGAAAACCACACACTATTGACTTCTCCTTTATCGAGTCGTTCGTTCTTTTCTCCACTTCTTTCAGCTCCTCATCACCTTTCTTGGCGACAATGAGTATATATTTTTCCTTTGGTTCTTCTTTGGAATAGCTATGTCCAATGGCCAGCTTTGCAAATCCCGCATAGCTACAATGGAGATTGTTTGAACTTGTCCTCCTGATTGATATAGTTGTTTTAGGATCAGTTTTCGTTAGATCTTGATAGGGAGGTCTAGACGATCCTTTTGCCCGGCTTCTTTCTTTTTCACCATGGTCTTTTCTACCACAGTGGCGATCGCTTTTCTCATCCTTGTTATCCTGTTTTTGATTCGATTCTCACCCATTACCCTTGGACTTGGACAAATTGATTTTATTGAAGTTGGCTAGCTATTTGGCCATGGAGATCGCCTTCATGACACTCTGAATGTCTCTTAGCTTGAGTTCGAGTTGTGCCATGGCTTTAGTCCATCCATGAATGCTCCAAGAGCCTTCTCCTCACTAAGATTGGGGTTTTGGAGTTTGAGCTTGGTGAACTCCTTTACATACTCCTCGAATTGCGCCTTTTGTTCAAGGCAATGGAGCTTTCTTTGGGCTTCTTTTAGAGCATGCTCGAGATAGAGGGTTCCGAAATTCTTTGCACAAATTCGATACACGTTTCTATGTAATCGATGTGCCTTTTCCTAGCCTCATCAAGCATAATTGTGCCACCACAGGATGCCTATTTTTAGTGAGATACAATGAACAATTCGTCTTTACAATGGCCGTCTCGTCATGGATTCCCATGGTGTCAAAGTATTGCTCCATGCTCTCGAGATAGTGTGTCCACCTCTATGGTATATCGTTCGCACTTTGAAGTCTTTTGGTCAACACATCTATCTTCGGTGCCATTTGTCACGTGATTACACCATTGGCAACATTGATTTGCACAAGACTACTCAATCTTTGAAGCCCTTTGATCTCCACCTTAGCACTTCGATGTTGGTGCTTGGTGGGAGTTGTCATTTTCTTAGTATGTGCTAGCTTCATCAATGGTTTCAATCGAGGCTTTGAAACTTTGTCCTTGCGTTTTGCAACGGGCCTATCGCCCATTTCCATCACGAGGGATAAGTCATCACGATCATCCTATTGACGTTGGTGGATCCGCTCCTCGATGTTGTTTACGACCATCCAACTAACTCCACATCGTGGCTAGCTTTTTTGTGATACACAAACTTTTATTGAGATAGCGGATTATACGGTTTCGATGATTCCTCTCTTAGTGCAATCTCCCAAATTTGTGCTCGGATGTGTGTGGGTCTTTCTCTTTTTGGCCGGGGAAAAAAGCCACCTTTCTCCATGGGGTTTTTTCGCATACACGTGTGTTGACGTGATCCACTTCTTAGTTGGCCATATACTCGACTAGGTTAATGCTCTTCGATCTCACGAACTGCTAATCTCTACGTTGCTTGATACCATCTGTCACGGGCCGGTTGCGAATGGTCGGCGCGGGCAAGCCCTCTCGGGTAATCCTTTGTATTTTAAGCAGCAGGAAGTAAGCCTTTTGTTGATGATTAACCTGGATCTTTGTAGAGAGAGAGAGTGTGGTGTGTGTTCTAGAGAGAGAAACTCTAGAAGAAGGCCTTCGTTTTTTAGTTTTGTGAATGATCAAATGAGAAGGAGAACACCTCTTATATAATATAGAGCCTCAGATTACAACTATTGATCTCTATCAGATCTAGAAGGCTAATATTACATTGCCCATTTTTCCTACTACTGACATAAATAGTAAACTTCCAGAAGTTACGGACAATTGCAATATCCCCGCCTTTGGAATATTCTATAAAATATAGTAGAAACCTTAGACAAAACTTAGAGAACCCAGACACAACAAGTCTTGGGAATCTTTTCGGTCAAATGGTTGGCCGGTTGGAGCACGAAACCTCGACCCATTTCATAAGTGTGTTACAAGTGGTTCTTGAATTGTATGATGATATTGGCTATAAGATGACTAGAAACGGACAATCATACCGCCTCTTCTATGCAAAAGAAGTGGACAGCAATCGAATGTCATTTTTACTCTGTCCTCGGCAGCAATACTCAGTTTTTGGATAAAGATGAGAGACACGTCATATATTTAAGTCCACCAAATACATTAAAATTGGAATACTGACATAGCTTATATTCAATGATGATCCCAAACGAAAACCCATGGAGAGCATACTTTGCCAAAGCTAAATGGTTCCATGAAACCAACGTGCCGACGATGGAGGAGTCATGCCCATTGCATTTAGCAACCTCTGCTATTGAATTGGTACTGTCGACATTGGTTGCTGGGGAATGGGAGATATTGTAACCAGAAGATGTTTTTGACAGGTTTTATACGATGACCCAAAGTGGTGAAGGCTGTGAACGTAGTCGGTCAGATCATGATGACAATACCGGACTATGAAAGCCATACTAGCGAACAACATTACTTTATCTAAGTTTTGTCCGATAGATCTTATGTATAGGAGTAATTCCCTTGAGATATTAATTTGTTTCTAGTTTGAGCAATAGAAGGTCATGAGGCATCCTCAGTGGAGTGTTTCATGAAACCAATAGTGAGTTTACGGAGGAAGAGGCTAGGAAGAACTCTGTAAACAGGTGGCCGATACATGGAAGGACAGTAACGCAGGACTGCGCCACTTACCATCGTCCCCAGGCTCATCCTGGTGCAATTTCTCGATTTTACTCAAGCCATGCACGTGGTTTATAAGATGAGAAAGATCTCAACACTCAAGCTGGAACCAAGTTGAAAAGCATAGAATTCTCTAAAAGTGAATCCATTCCAATGTTATGGTTTGGAAGAGCAAGTTAGATTACCAAGCCAACGCAAATCGCATTAAACAATTGTTCGATTCTGCTTTGTGTACAATTGGAATTTTGTGTCGACACTTGATCATTGCCTTCTATGGCCTAAGAACCCCTTTTTTCTGTGGATTTGTGAACGAAATAAAAGAAGGTGTCCATAAAATTGTGACATGGAATATATTAATGTGCTATCCAATGCAGTGGATTGGAGAGTTCGCTATCTATTATTTTGTTGATACAATACGCTTTATTCGGTATCTCGCCGATCATTCTGCCATGATAACTGTCAACCGTGCGCTATTATGGGTCGACAACATAGTCCATGGTCGTTGATGTTTATCGATAACAATTTTCATCGACGACTCACGTTTTCCGATATCGATAACCTCTAGTCACGTGCTTACTATGTCACAACCTGGCTAATTTTTCGTGCTAACAATAATCGTACACGTGTAGTCCACTTTGGCGTTAACCTTAAAATAAAAGAAAGAAAACTTTTCAAGGCTGCATAATCTGTACGGATGGACCGAGTCAAACCTAGGCAGGCCAGTCGTCCACCACGTGGTGATTTAACGGCCATGTCAGCAGATTTTTAACGAAAGGACCAATGAGCAAAATAGTATATTGTTCAGGAACTTAATTGGCAAAAAAAATAATAATAATGAAAACCCAATTGAACAATTTAAAAAAGTTCAGAATCTGTTTGTGCCCTTTTTTTTCCCCTCTTTTTATGCGGTAGACTTTCTATCTTAATACAATGTACCTTATAAAGTCAATTTTTGTTTTGCTAGAATTTGAGTTCAACATCTTTAACTTCAACTCCGAGTTTGCTATGACCATGCTATAGTGGTTATGAATATCCTCTGCTTTAATTCAATATGCTCTTACCATTTGAATTGATTAATGACATATACTTTAGTGATATTTTTTTGTGTAGTTTTCCTTGGCTACGATTTTCCTCTAATTTTGTCATCTCGTGAAGACAAGTTTTTGCCTATCATAATGTGGTTTTTCTTTGAAATAATATAATGGCATTTCTTCATATGTTAATCAAAATTTAGCCTAAGCAAAGAAAAAAAATAAAAGAAAAATTTTCAATTGTTAGGCAGAGAAAGTGTCAACGTCAACTTCTCCTACGTACCAACTGATGTAACAAAATAAGTTTAGCGTACCGTAAGACATTGATTTACTTTTTTGGGGTCCTTTATCTTTTCCTAACATGTGCTTAATCTGAGCTCCCAAATACATGTGAACTCACAAATCACACGGTGTATTTGCAAGTATGAATTGTGTCTAAAGCAGATCATGTTAATTGCTTTCCATTCTTGATAGAGGATTATCAAGGCCATCATGTCTGAGTGAGAGATGTTAAATTACATCCATGATGGGGTTTGTTGCATGAATCTATACGTCTATGAGCCGCAATTTGAGAGGTCCCCACAAAGAAGTGCTTTTTCAAAAGGCCGTCCTTTTATTTTCTTATTTATAAAAGAAAGATAAGATCTAAGGGGCATTAATGACGAACAAAATAGAAACGTACAAAAGTAACGTACATTCTTTCTCCATTCTCTCTCAAACACACCAAAAGACAATATATCGTCCCTTTGAAAATCGATCGGCCTTTACGTTACGGTACTAGAATATTTTCCTTTGTGATTATTTTCGGACTATTGTAGGGTTGTAGATTCGTTAAGGACGCGCTGGTGATTCAGCGTATATTCCTAGGTAATTCTGTAGTCATGCATAAAAAAGGTTAGTTGAATTTCTCGGTGAAATCTTCCTACAAAGTCAAATGTGAAGACGTTTACTACCCCCTCCAATAAAACATGGGAGTTTTCTGATATCGTCGTTCACAAAGAGTCGAAAATAATGCACCAAAGCATTAGAATCGTTAGCCAGCAACATTGCAGACTGAAACATCTAGATACTCCAAACAACAGAAAAATATCGCGGTTGTATTGAATTTATTACATACACAGCAAATCCATCCTTTCTTTCTTGGACAATGAACCAAAAGAAGGCTTCAGGAGTCCACATCTAACAATCTCCTTGCTCTCAAAACCTCTGCAATAATGTTCTGAACTACTTCTTTGGCGCTGCGACAATGTGAAGGTGTAGGACAGTTCATTTTACTCGGAAGTACAAAGTAAAAGGATATTAAGATGACAGTATACTTCTGTAAATACAATATGTAAACACAAACTTAATACCTGGATGACTCCTGCGGTTAAGTATTTGCACCCATTAACCTACAGCTACACCAAATTTTCATGGGACGTTGCTCGTTTGAAGAAATTAAGATGCTGCAGAATTCAGGAACCAATGCGAAGCAGCTATTCCTAAAGAAACATATGATGAAAGAAGTACTCCTCTTTTCTTAAGCATCTTCTTTCATCTCTACATTTAAATTACGGACAACTTTTGAAAAGACAGAAACAAAACACAAACTTACATCGCAGCACAAAAGAATATCCTCTTTTCGAATGACCCAAAAATTTGCACGAATTATTACATTACAGAAGAAAATGTCAACCATCAATTTTTTCGTCCAAGTAAGTTAATGGGGCATTTGACGGAGGCTAATCGAATGGACGTGGATAATAGATATGTCAGCAAGGCAAACATCAGTGAGGTGAAACAACGTCGTTTCTCGCTAATCAATGACGACATTGTGTTTCAGACTTATGAATCAACGGCTCGTCTATTTCAATGAGGAAAGAGAAAAATTAGCAGCCTTAACTGAAAGAGTCAGGGTTTTCAAATCGAATTATTTTTGCCCCGAGCCAAAAATTGGTGCTCCAAATCAACTATTTCGAGCGAATTCATCAACTTAAATAGATGAAAGACTTAATGGAGTTTTTTTTTTTTTATAATTTCTCAACTAGACAAATACCCGTGCTAATTCTAAGGGATAATGACACAGATAGTCTCTAAACTTCGTCCTAGTGCAGCGCGGTCTTTGAACTTTAAATTCATTCAATATGATATCTGAACTTTAATCCAATGTGTCATGTTATCTATGAAATTTTAATTTCCTAAATATGGTCCCTAGACTTTTGGTACATGTTGAATTTAGTCCATTTACTGTATGAAAATATTTAATATTATCCTTCCATCAATTCAAGTTTAGGGACAACATTGAGTATTTTTATAAAGTTCAATGACTAAATTGAACATATACCAAAAGTTTAGGGACAACATTGAGCTTTTTTTTTTTTTTTCATATAGTCAAAGGACTAAGTTAAACATGTACCAAAAGTTCCGTGACGGCATTCATATTGAAGAAATTAAAATTTCAGGGACCATTTATATCATTCATCCATATTTTAAAAATCCTTTTTTATTAACTTAAAGAATATAAAAAAGAATTCTAAAGAAGAAAATCTGCTTGAGCGTACGGCTATTAGGATGCATAAGCTTGCACCGTAGAAACTTTGAAATCCTATATAGTGTTTAAGTCAATTGAATGACCTGTATCATTATAATTAATCAAAATGAACGAAATTACCTGTTAGTTTTCAAGTCGAATCCCTCGATTTGTGCGACCTCTTTAAGAGCCTCTTCCCATGCCTTCACTTCATTGGGGTCAAACCATTCACGGTGCTTGTCTAGGGCTCTTCTGTATAATGTGCTTTTGAGCTTAACATCATCAATATCCACGTTGTAGAAAATGGGGATGATTCTTCTTTCGCCCTTTGACTCTGATGTACACTCTATCATGCGGACAAGTTCACGGAGACACCATTGACTAGAAGCATAATTCCTAGATAAGACAGGTATGTAGATATGAGAGTCATCAAGTGCTTGTTGAATCTCTTCCCCAATTCCTTCACCAGGGCTCAATTCATCATCATCCCTAAAAAAGGAAATTCGACTACGATATAGGCTATCGTGGAGGAAACTAATAATGCTATAACGAGTGTCTGGTCCTCGAAAACTTAAGAACACATCGAACATAGGTAATCTGTGGCAAAGCCAGGTTGCTTTTGAGACATCCATCAATCTTTCCAGGACTGTGCGACCATGACTATCCAACTTCCAGGTTTCTAAGCCCTCGATTCCCTCAATTGCTCTTAAATTAGGACAACCTTGTATCTCGAGATGCTGTAGCTTATTCAACTTTGATAAGTTGGGTAATCCTTCTATTAAACGACATCTGGAAAGACGGAGATGCTGCAAAGATTTCAGTTCTGACAAACCTGGAATTTTAACTAGCTTATTCAAGCTGTTTAGAACCAAGCGCTGTAGACTCTTCAAGAGTGAGAGACCACGTATTTCCTTGAGGGACTCACATCTACTTATTTTCAGTTCCGTCAAATGTATTAGGCCTTGAGAGATAGGGAAGCATGGCATTGGAAATTCACTGACACGCAGAACTGACAAACTTTCTAAGTTGGAAAAATGTGGCAGTGGACTAATGCCCTTGAGTTTCAAGGTTGACAAATGAGATGGAAGCTGATGGATCGGTTGCTTTGTCCTCCAAGCTTCCTCCATACGTTCCGGATCGTTCTCCCAAGTTGAGTAAGGTTCCTTTTTCAAAAAAGTGCTTAATCTGTATAATTCCAGATGATGTAAGCGGACGAGGCTAGAGAGGTCAGGGATAAAAGAGAAGTCAATGGCTTGAACCTCAAGGCTTGTCAAACTTGATGGAAGAGCTGTCACTTGACGAAGCTTAATCGAACCCAATTCAAGTGTTTGGAGATGAGAGAGATGACCTATCTCCACAGGCAATTTGTAAACATTAGTATATGATAAGTTCAATATCCTCAAATGGGATAGTTTCCCAATTTCCTCCAGGTTTTCATCGGTCAGGCTCCAACATTTCTTGGCAAATAGCTCTTCAAGCATCTCCACTTGGCCGATAGTATGAGGAAACTTTGTTATCGCCGTATAAGCTAGCCTCATGGACCTTAGTTTCTTTAGCTTTCCAATTGAATCAGGTAGTATGACTATTCCTGACTTTGATACATCCAGCTCAACAAGCATTTGTAACTCCCCAATAGAGGGTGGAAGCTTCTTTATTCCCACACACCCACATAAAGATAAGCGTGTAAGTTTCACCAACCCTCCAATAGACTTTGGAAGTCGGCTGATTCTAGGGTGCTCATCTAATATAAAGCTCGACAAAGATTTTAGTTCACCAAATTTCTCCGGAAGCTTCAATGATAGAAAATTTTGGGGCATGATAATCTCTGTCAAAGAAAGTAGAGAACAAACTTCTTCGGGCAACCCCCCAAGAGAACTACAACCCTTTATATTCAAAGATTTCAGGTATTTAAGCTTACCGATGGAGCGGTCAATTTCAATCAACTTGGGACACCAAGCAAGTATTAAACTCTCCAAAGACAAGAAGTTAGAGAAGTTGGGTGTCCTCGTCAACTTTGTGCAGCCCGTTAAATCCAGAACTTTCAATTTTTCTATCACCTGCTAGAAAAGAAACCGAGTTAAAGAGAATGAAACACATCAATCGTCCTGGGATGGAAAGTTAACCCAATTATCCTCATTTTTATAACTTAAACTAATCTTTCGGTAATTGCAAATAGCACAACTTTTTTTTTTTTTCAGTCAAATCAAATAGCACAACTTGATGAAGAAGAAAATGGTAAAAGACTGAATCAGGTCATGAGGGCAATTTGCTGACAAGTTTGTTGAAGAAGAGAAAATTGATTTACCAACAAATGAATTTGCTCAGTCTAGATGACATGGAAGTCATACAACGAGACATTCAATTTATTCAAGATAATGTGATTCATTTGAAGTATTGATCAGTTTTCTAGAATAGCCTGGACTCCTCTAGGATTAATGTTTCTACAAGTCTCTAGTTTAGTTTTACTAGAAGTTATTTAAAGCTTGTGGCTGTAAATATGTCCAAGAAAGAGTATCTCTGACAAATGCAGGAATAAAATTGCATGGGCAGATTGAGCCTATAGATAGGCTTGGGATGTTTGGTCACGTACACAAGAGACCAACTAGCAACACCAAAGTTTCGTGCACATTACCACTTGCAATAACTGAACTATTCAACAAAAATTCCTGTAACTTGTCCCTTGTCCCTCAGTTAAAAACCTAGATTCAATGTAAAGCTCGAGCCTTCGCTCGTTCACTCAAGTAAAATAAAAAAATTAGCTTAGTTTCATTTTATTTATTACATTAGGCTAGTGAGCCGCTTGAATCAAGTTTTATGAAGGTCAACCTCACCCCGATTCAAATAATCAACTTAGCAATTCCAAATACACTTGTGATCATTTACACCATTCAAGTTGCGTGTTACCAGTCTCAAACTTGTTCCATTTAACTACTGTATTACTAAAACTTAAATCAAACTTCATGTCATTCAAATCATATTGGATGCATATTGAAGCAAAATGGAACTTACTTTTATGGGGATATAATTGTGTTTTACACTGATATATAAAAAGATATTGGATGTTTCTCGCATGCAAAATATATTCTACACTCAGATGATATGGGAAGTGCATGCAATCATTATGCCAACCGTATGAGGCGATGATAGAGTGACGTAAAATATATATACTTCGCATCTATCATCGGTTCATTCATCATCAAAGAGGTGATGATATTATACCTTTATTTGGTTCCACCCATCCCAACCATCTTCAATCTTGCTATCTGAAAGATCAAGCACGATTAAATTACTGAAGTGTAAATTATTTGCATGGAAAGTCGTTCGCCATATTTGGCAAGAAAGCCATCTCAGCTCTAAATGAAGATTCCCGAAGTTGCCCGAAAAATCAATGCCCTCCACTCGAAGGAACCTAAGATTTGGTAGAGCAGCCAATTCTTCAGGTGTTAAGTTGCGGCTGCAGCCACCGGATGTCAGGCTTAGTGCTTCTACATCTTTATTTATCTGCCAACAGAGACTCAAGATTAATTGAGAGAACAATGCTTGACTCTCGTACAAAGCTATAAAGAAAGGAAGCATATGAACATTGGTAGACGATTTCTCCATCAGGGAAACTACCATGGCACAGGCCTTCACCCAGCAAGTAGATTTACATGTTTACGTTCATACCATCAACGAATATTTCAGCTTCCATTTGAAGATATCTTACAAAATCCATTTCCCATTTTCTCCTTTTCAAGAAATATAATTAGCATATCATTTCCAATATTCATAGGTTTTAGCTTTCTCTAGAATTGTGATTGAAAGTAATCTAAATGTTCTTCATACACCTAGTTTTCTACTGACTTCTCTTGGACAGCACCTGTCTTGGCGCTTTGTAGCTGTCTCACTCCCAAGACAAATTGAAAGTTAAACAAAGCTAACTATTAAATAAAAGACATAATTCAAGAAGTTTCTACTACCAAATAAAAATTATGTGACATACTTTTCCATTTTACCTCTTTTCTCTCCAGTAGTTTTACAACATCCTCATGAATCCACACCCTACTCAATTTACGAGGATACTCTTCAAGGATGATGTGCCTTCCTAGATCTCGCAATTGATCATGCATCCAAAACTTATTATCTCTAATTTTTATCAAGGAACGTAGTTGGAGGACACGAATTGCAGTCTGAGGATAATAATTACAATCATCCCACATGATAACTGGATATGTTTGGTCCACGTTGATGAAGAAGCAAGCAATATCCAGAAATACTTCTTTTTGCTTCTTGTCCAATCCTTCATAACTTATTATTAATACATCTCGGACACCCTTAATAGGACCTTCATCTAACTGCTTCAATGTCTCTTCCAATAGCTTTCTTTTATCACCATGTGTCTCCAAGGCAAAGTCCATGTAATAAAGAGATGAACCTATCACCTCAATTGCCAAAGGAAGCCAGCCACTTTACGAACAATGTCTTTTGAAAGAGCGTCATAATCTTTTATAGGAAAGTCACTTCTAAAGCATGCTTACAAAACAACTGAAGTGCTAGATCATCTTCCATTACATGAACTTCATAACACGAAATCCCTTCGTGTTGAGTTAGGACCTCTTTACTGGATGTTTTCACTTGAGTCGTCAAGATGCTTTTGTCCCTAGTTGTGATGAGGATCCTGCTACCTGAACCAAACCAGTTAGATTTTCCAGCTAGTTTTTGGAGTTGCTCTATCTTGTCTAGATCATCAAGTACGATGAGTACTTTTTTATTCCTAAATACTCTTTCGATCATCTTGATTCCATGATCAACGTCTGTAATTTGGTCAGTAACCGCAGAGCTGACGAAATCTGATAAGAGTTTTTTTGCAAGTCTAAAGGACCACCAAGAGGTTGCCAATGTGCTCGAACATCTTTAAGGATACTGCAGCCTTCAAAGTGAAAAGCCAATTTATTGTGGATAACTGTGGCAAGAGTTGTTTTTCCAACCCCACCCAGGCCATGAATACCAACAAAACGTACACCATCAGAGCCAACATCCAGCAATTTCATTATGGCTTGCACCTGACCATAATCTTCAACCAAATGTTCAGGCACATTCTTGTGTCTAGTCTTGAGCTTACGGGATACCTGTTCAACAATTGATTCAATTTCTTCTCCTTGGCTGCAAATAAACGTGAAAATCTCGTTTTAGTCAAACACAGGGTAGACAACAGGACTCTTGGGAATATGTGGATACGTATAACTTGGCTATTTCAACAACTTAAACAATGGAAATTAAGCATCATAATCAGTTGAACTGGAAATCATTTTTGTTTTTTGGGTACAGGTTGGGTTTGACATAGTTTTGTGCACAGGGCTATAAGTTTGGAAAATTTGGACACACAGAGGTTCTTCCATACTACGCAGTTTCGATCAACTTGAAACGTAAATGTTGTCCTTATAACCCATAAAAAGTTGAGGAGAAATGTACCGTTTGCCTTGAAGCTCCCGACCAATTATCTTTCCCACCGTTTTAAGGGCACTTTCCCACTGCTGCACTTCGGAGGAGTCAAACTTCTTCATCTTCTTGTGCTTGAGTATGGCCCTATTGTACAGATTGGTTCTGAGCTTCACGTCATCAGTCTTCACGTCATAGAAAATGGGGATGATCTCTTCTTTCCATCTGATTTTGAATAACATTCTACCATGCGTTCTACCTCACGAAGACACCATATACTAGAAGCGAAGTTCTGAGAGAAGATAGGTATGTAGATCTGAGATTCATTCACAGCCTTCAAAACTTCACTGATTTGTTTACCATCTTCGAGTTCTTCACTATCAAGGAAAACGCGGATTCCTGCACGTACCATGCTTTTATAAAGTAATCAGTGAAATTTAGGCGCGTGTCGCTTCCCCTGAAACTCAAAAACACATCGTATTCTTCTCCAGACGCATCATCCGTTCTCGAGGTAGACTCCAAGTCCCTCCTCAATGCTTCGTTTTCTTCTCCAGACGCATCCTCCCGGTTGACCTCAAGGTTGACTCCGAGTCCCTTTTTCTTTGATTCGTGATGTGTCTCAGAGCCCTACCAAGGAATTACCAACTTTCAACCTGATCGAGACGTAACAAACAAGAATCTAAAGCGAACAAGCAGATGAATTGCATCAAAACGTGCACAGGAAGAAAAGTTTACTTTTTGTGGCGTTATCTATCTTGTCAACAATAGCTCGAACAGGAGTCCAATTAAGAGAATCTTACAGCCCCCCCAGTCAAAGCAAGGATGATGTTAGAGCCTGACCCTCCGTTGAATTCCATCTGTGGCCGATCCTCTCAGCTTATTCACCACAGTAAGAGAACCACGTTCTTCTGAAAAAAGCTATTAGGAGAGGATCAGTGAAGGCAGATCGACTTGACTGCTCAAGGTAAAGAGAAGAAGGGCAAAGTCATATGCTGGTGAGGCTGAAGGCGAGGTTTATTTCTGGGAAACGACGGAAGACGCCGAAAATCAGACATGGAGGTGCACAGAGACCGAGGCGTCCTGGTGGAAAATTTTAAAGGGCCAATAATGACAAGGTCATGTGCGCGCACCAGTTCAAACACTATGATCATTAAAGAAACCAGAAGTGTGAAGATTAAAAAGTTAAAATTCTCCACTGACAACCGAAAAAAAAAAGGGGGACAAAACTGAAATTGTGAGAGAAATATTTAACAGGAATATTCACCTTTTTAACAGTGTAAGGACATTGGCTAGATTCGTTTCAAATTTGAACTATGTACATGTCTTTTTTTGGATTGATATTCGAGTATCAAAAATTTTGTATTTTTTTTTAAATGAGTGCTGTAACTTTTTTTCTCAATCACTTCCGTAGAACTTTTATGCTTTATCATGGAGACAATTGAAGCAAAAAATTTCAAAAGCTCAACTTTCAACTCTCAAAGCATTTATAAAAAAGTTCCACGGTAGCTCATGCCTGCACCTTGTTGCCTTAACAGAAAAAAAAAACTGTTACCAACTTTTTAAGGGCATGCCATGATAACTATTTATTTCTAGAATCAATTCTGCGCCGAGAAATATATTTTTCTATTTCTAACTTTGGAGGAGTTTTTCAAGCAAAAGAAAGCCTTTGAGGAAACCACATAAAATTTCTAATCCTAGAACAGAAGTTTGTTTGAATAATGGTTGAAAATTCTACTTCTGGAGTATCATGGAAACAACATCTTATATGAAAAATTTCTATTCTTTTTAAATTTTTTTTATATTTGTCTTTAAAAAAATTTATTATTAAAAATTTTATTTACTATTTAAAAATAAAAAATTATTATTATTTTTTACATGAGCATGGTTGCGGCAGTGTGCGTGATCGATCGTAGTCAACAGGTGAAGGGTGGTACGTGGGCGATAGCCAACGGAGATCGGTCTAGTCGTCGATGGGTTGTAGGGATGGGTGTCGGTAAACGATAATGCGGTGCGGTGGCAATTGGCAGGGCGGTTGTCAATGGCAGTAGTAAGGTCAATTTAGTGGTGAGGATGCTAAGGTTGGCGGTGGGTGATGGTTGGAGGCAGTTGCGGTCGACAGTTGGTGGCCCAGTCAGTGGTGGTCTACAGTTGGTGGGGCACGGTGGCTGATGGTTTAGGCTGGCAACAGTAGCCGGATCGCTCGGTAGCACAGCAAGGGGCGATTATGGCCGTACGGGTGGGCAAGGGTATGACCTGCTAGAGGTTGGCGAGGGGAACACGTGGGCAGCGGTGGGTGGGATCGATAAAGGAAGGCCGATAGAGGCCGAGTGACAACAAGGACTTAAAGAAAAAACGAAGGAATTTTGTAGGTTATTTCTCATTTCTATTTCTAGAACAAAGAAGTTACAATTTTTTTCTTCTGTTCTCTTTCAAAATCTATTTCTGGAAACAAAAAATTTGTGTCATAAAAAAAAATAGAATTCATTTCCAAAACGAAATTTTCTATTCAAACCTGTTCGAAACAGGTTTGGAACAGAAAATAAGAAATAAAATGATTGTTCATGCCCAGTTCGGGAGTCAATCGAAACCGTTTCTCCCTTTATGAAATCATCTTTGTTGTCTTTTGCGTGGAACGAATCATAATGGAAGGAAGACGAGGTTCCGAATGAGAAGAGGGGGTAGGGAATGCCTGAGAGGTTAGAGAAAACGCAGATGTGATCCTGGGAGTGAAAAAAGTTTCTGCTCTGGCCCCAGTAGTATATGAATATAAGGAGGAGGCAACAAAACAAAAGTGGGTAGTTTAGAACGCGCGTGATAACAGTTCAAGTTTCTATTTTATTATTTTTCTATTTTGAAAAAAAATATTTAGAAACAAAAATTTGTTTCATAATAGTAATTTTATTTTCTATCTTCAAGAAAATTTTTGGCTCAAAAATAGGCCAGTTTAGAACTAAAAAGGGAAGTACTATTATATATTTTTTGATTTTTTGGAACAGAAAGAAAAATAAGGAATTCTTCCCATTGCTCATTATCTTTCTCTAGCATGTCGTCTCCCTCTCTCTTCTTGTGTCTTGTCGTCGTCCACCCACATTGATCACCCACCGCCGGCTCTAGTGTGACGGCCTAGGCATGTCATGCCACACATGTCCTTTCAGTTATATCTTTTCTTTGTTAATTAGCATGCAAAAGCGTAATAAAATTTTTCTCTTCACATGATCCCAACACATGTCGCACAAGTTTACCAAATACATATGGGTCATTTATTGTACACTAGTTACCAACTCTACAGATCAATCATTTTAAGTCGGCACATCATACAAACCACACAAAATAAAAAGTTTTGGGAAGAAGATTCGGGTCACTATTACCTCTACTTCACTCCTCCATCGCCAAAGGTTTGCTTGTACAAACGTGGTCAACATCATCACCCGAAGCCTGGAGGACCCCATCAAAAACCTCTAATCGCTCCCACTAACTCACCCTCGACGTTAAAAATATAGAACATGAATGAGAAACCCAATTCCACAAGTCCAACGTCAATCCATACATAAGAGTACACTTAGTATATACTATAGTTTGTTCGGGAATGAAAATATCTTCATAGATATATTCTACA
>JAGVVM010005033.1:0-24200 GCA_019149425.1 Psidium friedrichsthalianum
AAAAAAAAAAAAACATTTCGTTAGATTCACTTTACTTCATTCAAAGTTTTAAGTTTAGTAAGTTATGAGCTAATTTGCATGTTATTGCCTCATCTTAAACTACATCTCCAATGCAGTGACGTTCTCTTGCCTAACAATCAGCACGCGTGGGGAACCCAACATCGTCGGCCAGGTACCCTTTCCCACTCGAGAAACCATTGAAGAATTCCTAATTGGAAGTTCTTCTGGACTAGAGAGTATTTGGGAGAGCTGGAGGGGCAACTGCGCGTCTTTGCAATCGCTTTGTCCACTCTTTCACCTAACCTGGGGTTTTCTAAATCGGGGTCCAATTACCAAATCTCAAATCTCGCTGGAGGCACGCTCAATCACATCTAGTTTCTGGAGGTTGTCTTTCTTTCGCGATTGCACGATATTCACAAATTCTAGGGCTCAATCATATTATCCGAAGCTTCAATGACTCAATTGCGCTTCAAGACAAAAACTGTACTTTCGGTGTACTTAGTCTTTTCCACGTGCAAATCCGCTTGCCCAGTATTTCGCTTCTATGTAGGATAATGCCATGACTAGCAAGGAGAGGAAACCAGGGAAATGATTGGATGCTATCTCTAGAGCAAAAGAAAACCATCTTAAGCAAAGCATGGACAGTCCCTGTAAAAGCACTTCAAAAGGCTAGCAACGACATGCGTATGAAATATGTATATAAGCCAACAAATTCCACGAATCCTCTCGTGATTCCCTTACTCTTCAAATGGCTAATCCTGCAATCGATGATCAACAGGGTATGCGCGTACCCAGCATTTCATTTCTATTTAGGATGATGCCATGACTAGCAAGCAAGGAATCATGGCAAGGATTGATACTGTCTCTTGAGCAGAAAGAAACCATCTTTAAGCAAGCATAACGGTCCTGTAAAGCAACTTCAAAAAGGCTAGGCAACGAATGCATATTGAAAAATTGTATATAAGGCCTGCAATTCAACGAATCCTCTCGTAATTCCCTTTACTCTTCAAATGGCTAATCCTGCAATTGATGATTCGACAAGGTATGCATATATAAACGATTATTTTTAGAAAATAATTTTCAAATTATTCATTTTTTGCGAAAGAAACTGAGCCTAACATGGGCTTTCAACCATCATCGTATCTTTTGCTTTGCTGTTTCATTGCAGGAGGAAGAGAGAATCATGTCAGATGCTCCACTAGCTCACTACATGGTCAAGATTGTAATATTGAGTCTCTTGACTAGGCCACATAAGGTAGTGGGACCCACAAGTTATAAAGAAAAAGAAAAATCAATAAAAGCAAAAAAAAAAACCGAGGGTTTCGTAAGTCTTCCGTCAGGAAGAAAGGAAGCAAAACAAAAAGAGAGATAGGAGAGAGAGAAAGAAGAAGAGAAGAAGAATAAAGGGAAAGAAAATAAATCACGTGCACGCACCACACCATCTGGATGCCTCCCTAAGCTCGTTTCACTACGTGTCACAAGGCTAGTATGTGGTTCCCCTCTTTGTTCAACTAATCGAAACATTTTCCTTCATTAGGGCTTAAATTCAGATTTATGGAAAAATTGAGCTGCAAAATCAGATTTTTGAGTCGTTAGGTTGAGATCTTTGGGAAAATGATAGTTTCGGTGTTGTGAACCATGAGATTTTACAGAACTCAATTTATACTTATTGTTTGTCCAAAACGACGTTTTTAAAATAGCCCCTTTGCTGGAAAACGTAGATTTAAATCACTGTGTGGGTATTTTTTTGCTTGTTTTTCTGTTACTTTTTGGAACGCGCTTGTTGGGGGCTCGAGTACGTTAAATAAGTTTTGTTTTTGACTATAATATTGAGTTAATCGGAGTTCGTTTGGTCAGGTTGAGGAAGTTTTCCGCAGATAGGGCTAGAAAAATTCGAGTTTGGGGATTTTGATGTCGTAAGGTTTGATTTTGGTGTCGCTTGTAAGAAATAAACTTAAGGGCGTTGTGGAGCTGATACTTTTGACGGTTCGTGAATCGGATTTACGGTTTGTCCGAATGAAATTTTCAAAGTTAGCGCGCAGACTGTCCAGTGTGCGATTAGCAGTTTCTTTGGCCCGTAGGTGTCGAGCTATCGACATTTATATGTTGTTTAGTCAAGTCTTTCGTTAGCATAGAATTTTTCCATAGTTTTTAATGTTTTTTTCATTAATTTATTAGGATTTCAAGCTTTACGGCTCGAGTTATAAGTTGGATTTTGGTTTTTTAAGATGATTTTGTACTTCTCTTCTAAAATTTATAAACTCATGCCTTAAAAATGCGTATGTGTATTATGTTTTGATTTCCTTGAAAATAAAGGAAATGCGATGTTTTAGAGCATTATTCTTGCATAAACAGGATCGAGTATTACTACCCATTTGATTATTTGATATTTGATTGTGGATGATAGTTTATGTTGAGACTGAAATGCTGTTTTGAGGAATATGTTTTGAGGAAAGTTATGAATTCGGCTTGTGAAACTGAATTGTTGTGATTTCTTGATTTGGTATTATAGATTGATACTCATGTCCCTATGGATTAGAACCCACTGAGGTGGGGAAAGTATGCATACTGTAAAGACGTCAATTGACCCGAACTGCCAGTTTAAATATGCGGTAAACCTAACCAAGAGGGGTAACTTGGTCGCCTTGTCAACAACATTAAATGTGGCCATAGCTGAGGATGGGTACAAGATTATTCAATGGATAGACCATCGAAAGTTGTTTCATGAGATTAATCAATGGATTAGACCATTGATAGTTTGTTATTATTATGAAATGATATTTGATTTACTTCGATAAATGCATAGTAATTTTTCAATCCGCTTAGAAGGGATTGTACTTCTCATTGAGCTGTGGTTCTCACCCCTTATTCCAAATGTCTTTCAAAGTCAGCGCAAACTGCAAAATAGATCGAGCGAACGTTAGCTGCAGGATTCTTGGGGATAGTGGGGGTATATGCACTTTTTAGATAAGTTGTATATATAGTTAATGAGTTCCGAGCGAGATGTGAAGAGTTATATGGGTATCTCTTTGCTTTCATAGATGGGCTTTACTTTTGTGACCTTTTTATCGAATATTTGTGGAGTTGTATATATATGAATGTCAGGTCATTATCGGAATTTTGTTTGAGACTGCATCCTTTGATTTAAAAAGGACGGCCGTGCCATGCTCTTTTTTTGAAGGATCGGGGGTGTGACAAAGATTAGTCATACTCATTGCTCTTCGAAGAACTCGGTGGACAAGTATGAGTCCGGGGTCTTCCAAGCTGGAGGCTACAAATGGTAATAGCTCTTCACTTTCCCCCATCCACAATAATTTGAAGGAGTCAACGAAAGGATTGATTGTATTTTTTTTTTTGCAAGTTTTAGGATTCAAATGTACTTTCGCAATAAGTTTTAGGACTAAAAACTTTTTAGTGCACTTATCCCTAATTTATTTAGGGTTCTTTTGGGTTATTGGAAAGTGGTTCTTCTTCCTTTCTGGTCAGTTTCATCTTTTCCACAGGAAGCTGGGTTCTTTACCCCAGTGGAACACAAGCAAGAATGTGAAAGAGCATGTTTGGCTTTACCTGTCAATGGCGGAAACAAGCTCGCTCCGCTCAGGTTGGGAAGTTCATGCTTCAGTTAGATTCTTTCTGCTGACCAGGACAAAGACAGTTACTTGATAATCCAAGGTATAGCTTCAAACCATATAGCCTCAAAACACATGTCATCTCGTCATTTTGTCCTCATTTTTGTAGTCTGATGAGATTGTTAGTAAAAGTAAGCTTTTCGATAGCTAGTTAGTTAATTAGCGAGTGTCCGTCGATAGATTCCATTCTTTCTTCTTTCTTTTTTTTTTCATTCTTTTCCCGCAGATGCCATGAGAAAGGAACGGCGCTTTCAACGATGAAGATCGAAAGTGGCTTCGACCAATTCATTCCTCTGAAGACATTCAACGACATGCGGAATGGATATCTCGTGGACGATACTTGTGTGTTCGGCGCGGAGGTTTTTGTGACGAGGGAAAAGAGCATCAGCAAAGGAGAGAATCTATTGATGGTAAAGGACGCGATCGTTCAGAAGAGCGCCTGGAAGATTGACAACTTCTCCAAATTGGACAAGGAATTCTCCGGGTCGAAAGTATTGGTAGCCGGAAACCATAAATGGTATCGCTATCGCTCTCGACGTTCCTGATATAGGCATGCAACTAAACAATGCATGTTAATCTCCTCTGCTCCCTGGCCTCATGGCTATGCTCGTACACTGATCATGGAGAACAATGCACTACCTTGACAAAAAAATATTTTGGGTCATATCTTTCGAGGGAGTTTCTTCGATCAGTCTTCTAATTGATGGTTACACATTCATTTTGATAAAATTTGCATATTGGTGATAACCATATTCTTAACCCAACAATCAGATACATGTTTTTCTCGCTGGAGATGGAACTTCAACACTGAAAAAATCCTGGCAAGTTCATTACCATCTGCCCTGCCAGGAAGGAATAGGATTGCGCATTTTAGCCGACGACTCGTTTTATTCTTCCATTAACGTTGTGAAGACCAGCAAAAAAAAAAATCCATTGATTGATCAGAGGTGGTGTATGCCATTCATGCAGGAAAAATACTGCTCTATCCGAACGGAAAGGGAACCGGACTCGGGACTTTCATCTCTCTATATCTAGTTTTAGCCGACGCAGACACCCTTCCTCCCGGTGCCAAAATGTTGGTAGACTTCTCGCTGCGCATCTTGGATCAGCTTCAAGGAAGGAATTTCACTGGAAAAGGTAACTATTTCTTGTTAGAAAGGAAGCGACAAGCGAATGAAAAATTCTTGCTTTTGACATTGGCAACGCATTCTCTCTCGCTCTCTTTCTTATGCGCTAATCACTGGTTCACCGCCTCGAGCCAGGAGTCCGGCTGGGCGAGATTCATTTCGCACGCCGCCTTCTATTCTTCCTACCCAGGCACTTGAGTGAAGGACACTTGCGTGGTCGAGGTCGAGGTCCCGGTCCTGGCATGGTGAATGCTCTGTGAAGTCGCTATTCTGTTGTAAATATTTGCATACCAGCTCTGAAATGATACAGACTATGTCCAGATCCTGATTCTCAACCCATCCATTCATTTCTTTTGGGCCTCCAATCGTTGCTCGATATCAGTACATGACTCAAAAGAAGAGTTCAAAAAAATTGAACCTTGATCCGAAAGATATGCATCGAAGCACACATTTTTCTTCTCCACAAAATCTTAACTTCTGTCTGACCCGCTAGTCACTTCGACGGATGGTTCTACTTGTCTCGCCAAATTTCGTTGAAGTATGACCGTATAGATCGATTTTTGCCAGATGATGAACTTGGATTCGTCAAATCACTTCTCCTCCTCCCCAAATTCTTATTTTGCTCCAATAAGCTTGATTTTTGTGCACCGGAACATCGTTTCCAGAGACATAACCTTCGCGCGAATCTGTCTCTGAAGTCTGTCTTTGTACGAATTCTCGAGCGTGCGCACAAATTTTTGTTGTCATAGCGGGTGGGAACGACGAACCTATGATTTTTTAGGTGCTTATTCGAATGGTAAGGCATTCAATTGCCTCACGAAACAGCAAAATTTGCCCTCCGCGAGTCATGATCCGCCTCCATTTTGTCTCCGAAGGAACGCCAGATCTGAGCTCACGGACATCGTCACGGCGAGCGGCGTAGCGTTGGAGGGTGGTAGGAGATGATGAGGTCTCCGCAGTGGGGAATGGTGGCGGTGGACTTAGGTTGATCCCGCAAAATTGAGTTGACGTTTAATTCCGTTTTTAGAAAAGAAAAGAAAGAGATCAGACAATTTATTTTGACATTAAATAGTGATTCCTAATTATTTAGTGCCAAAGTCATGTCAGCCAGCTTGATATGATTACTATGGGCTTGCTTTCGATCCATCAGCGACTCTTTATCATTAGAACCCACGAGCGACTGCAAGTACCATTTAGCCACCAATTTTCATAAATTGTATGATTAATGCATAGTTGAGTTGCTATATGAGTTACCTTTGTCAGTCAACATCGTTTATTCGGATTTTTTCAAAACTGAACATATGTATACGAGAGAACTCGAGATGTAAACAATATCTCCTTCTACTTAAATGTCCAAATTTCATATTTTATCCGAACTTTAAGTATGTGTTCCCTCATAGTTACTGAGAAAATTCAGACTAATACGATAGCAAGCGTAAGACACCAGATTCACAATTTTCACCATGTATCTCTATCTTGGTTGAATTGCCACCGACTGAGTCTCTAACGACGCAATCCTATAGCAATGACTTGCTCTCTATCATGAACATAATCATGTAGAAAAATTTTCGTACTCTCGAGATTGAGAACAGCACGGGAACTCGATACCTTCACTGAGATAGATCTCCATGATTAAGCCCAAGTCCGAATCTATGAATATATTCATTGAATTCACTTCATTCAAAAGTTTAAGTTAGTAATTTATGAGCCAATTATCTCATCTTAACTACCTCTCCGATGCGAAGACTTCTCTTGTCTACACTCACATGCATGAGAACCTCAACATCGACGGCCAAAGTACCCTTTTCAACTCGAGAAACCATCGAAGAATTCCTACTTTGGAAGTTAAGATTTTTCTCTCTGGACTATAGAAGTAGCTGCGGAGAGCTTGAGCGGCATTGCGCCATCTTGCAATCGCTTGTGTACTCTTTCACCTAACCTAGGGCTTTCCAAATCAGGTCCATTACCAAATCTCAAATCTTGCTGTAAGACACGCTCAATCACATCTAGGAGTTTTCTAGAGGTTGTCTTTCTTTGCAATTGCACGATATTCACGAATTCTAAGGCTCGTTGTATTATCCAAAGCTTCAAACTCGATTGGCGTTTCGAGCAGAAACGCGTACTTTCGGTTACTAGGTCTTTTCCACGTGCAAATGCGCTTACCCGTATTTCATTTCTATAATATATGACATGGCTAGCAGGAGAGAATCGGGGCAAGGATTGGATACTATCTCTAGAGCAAAACGAAACCATCTTTAAGCAAGCATAACGTCCCATGAAGCAACTTCAAAGGCTAGCAACGAATGCATATGAAATATTGTATATAACCCGCAAATTCCGGAATCCTCTCGTAAGTCTCTTTACTCTTCAAATGGCTGCAATTGATGATCGACAGTGTACGCACTCTCTCTCTCTCTCTCACTTCACCTCAATTGTATAAAAGTGCTTTAAGATACGTTTGTTTCATGAGAAATCATGATTCAGGAAAAAATTTCCTAAAAATCTGGCTTATATTGCTGAACTAATTAGCTCATAAAAATATTTTCATTATGAACATTCATTTATGTCCTTAATATTTTGTGGACGATTAAAAAAAATTGTTCCTTCATTTTTGTCTGCGAAATATCATTTTTTTTAAAAATATTTTTAAATAATTCATTTTTTATAAACAAACTGAGCCTAAGCATGGGCTTGACCATCATCAATCTTTTGCTTGCTGTTTCATTTGCGGAGAAGAGAGAATCATGTCAGAGCTCCCCAGCTCACTACGTGGTCAAGATACAGTCATTCTCATCGCTCTCGAAGAACTCTGTTGACAAGTATGAGTCCGGGGTCTTCCAAGCTGGAGGCTACAAATGGTAATAGCTCTTCACTTTCCCCGTCCACAATAATTTGACGGAGTTAGCGAAAGGACTCTATTGTAACAATTTGACAAATTTTGAGATTTGATTATACTTTTTGCAAGTTTTAGGACTTCTAGTGCAGTTATCCTAAATTTATTTACCAATCTTTTTGGGTTCTTTGGACAGTGATTCTTCTTCCTTTCTCGTCTTTTTCATCTTTTCCACAGGAAGCTGGTTCTTTGCCCCAATGGGAACAGGAGCAAGAATGTGAAAGAGCATGTTTCGCTTTACCTGTTGATGGCGGAAACAAGCTCGCTTCCCTCAGGTTGGGAAGTTCATGCTTCAGTTAGTTTCTTTCTGCTTGACCAGGACAAAGATAGTTACTTGATAATCCAAGGTATAGCTTCAAACCACATATTGTCACGTCAGTTTGTCCAAATCTATATAGTTTGATAAGATCCTTAACAAAAGTAAGCTCTTCGATTATCAAGTTAGTTAAGCAGCGAGTGCCTGTTGATAGATTCGAGTCCCTTTTTATTTTTTTGCCCTGCAGATGCCATGAGAAAGGAATGGCGCTTTCATGGGATGAAGCTCGAACACGGCTTGGACCAGTTCATTCCTCTGAAGACGTTTAACGATGAGCGGAATGGATATCTGGTGGACGATACTTGTGTGTTTGGCGCAGAGGTTTTCATTACGAGGGAAAAGAGCACCGGCAAAGGAGAGAATGTGTCAATGGTAAAGGACGAGGTCGTTGAGAAGCGCACCTGGAAGATCAACAACTTCTCCAAATTGGACAAGGAATTCTCCGAGTCGAAAGTATTTGTAGCCGGAAATCAGAAATGGTATCGCTCCCAACGTTCCCGATATAGGCATGCGCTAAACAATGAATGTTAATCTCCCCTGTTCACTTGCCTCATGATATGCTCCTGCACTGATCATGGAGAGGAATGAACTATCTTGACCAAAAAAAAAAAATGCTGTCATATTTTTCAAGGAACTACAAAACTGAAAAAAATCCTCACCAAGTTCAGTGCCATCTGTTCTTCCAAGAAGGAATAGGAACATTTTAGCGAGTGACTCGCTTTATTCTTCCATTAGCGTTGTGACAACTAGCAAACAAGAATCCATTTGATTGATCTGAGGTGGTGTATGTCATTCATTCAGGAAACTACGGCTCTATCCGGACGGAAAGGGAACCGGACTGGGGACTTTCGTCTCTCTATATGTAGTTTTAGCTGACGCGGACACCCTTCCTCCCGGTACTAAAGTATTTGCAGACTTCTCATTGCGCATCGTGGATCAGCTTCAAGGAAGGAATTTCATTGGAAAGGGTAACTATTTCTTCTAAGAGAACAAGCTACAAGCGATTGAATTCTTGTTTTTGACATCGGAAACACGTTCTCTCTCTCTCTCTCTCTCTCGTGCAGCTAATCACTGGTTCACCGCCTCGAGCCAGGAGTCCGGTTGGGCGAGATTTATTTCCCACACCACCTTCTATTCTTCCAACACAGGCACTTTGGTGAAGGACACTTGCGTGGTTGAGGTTGAGGTCGCGGTCCTGGGCACGGTGAATGCTCTGTGAATCGCCATTCTGTTGTAAATATTTGCATACCGGCTCTGAAATGATACTGACTATTTCCAGGATCCTGATTCTCAACCCATCCATTCATTCTTTTGGGTCTCCAATCGTTGCGTGATATCAGCACATGACTCAAAAGAAAAGTAAAAAATTGAACCTTGATCCGAAAGATGTGCATCAATGCTCACATTTTTCTTCTCTGCAAAATCTTAACTACAGTCTGACCCGCTAATCACTTCGACAAATCGTTCTCCTTTTCTTGCAAAAATTCATTTAAGTATGACGGCATAAATCAATTTTGCTAAATGAAGAACTTGGTATTCGTCAAATCACTTCTCCTACCCAATTTTTTTTTGTTTGCTTGCTCCAATAAGCTTAAGATTTTTGTGCACCGGCACATCTGTTTCAGACATAATCTTTGCGCGAATCGTCTCTAAAAGTCCTGTCTTTGTACAAATTCTCGAGTGCACACGCAAATTTGTGTTGTCTTACTGGGGGACGATGAAACCTGTGATGTTTTTGGTTCTTATTCGAATTGCCTCACAAAACACCAAAATTTGTCCTTCGGCAAGATATGATCCAACTTATCTCCAAAGGAATGCCGGATGTGAGCTCATGGCCATGGCCATGGCCATGGCGAGCAGCTTAGCATCAGAGGGGCGGTAGGAGATGATGGAGTCCCTGGCAGTTGGCAATGGTGGCGGTGGACTTAGGTTGACAGCAGCATGCATAACATCTTGTGTTTTCCCCTTGGCCGAAGACGAGCGTGGCATGATCTTTCCAGAGCATCTACAAATTCTCTTTATTGATCCCAACATGAACTTGACAAGATTTTCAGCCAGCTTGATATGATTACCATGGGTTTGCTTTTGGCATCAACCTAAGCAATTCCATTTACTATGGATCCAATTGCATTTTCTCTATGATAACTTAGCCTCTAGCCTCTATCAATGGCCAGGATCCCCCTTGTGCCCCTTATGGTAGTATTTAAAAGAGAGAGGGCTCATGGTAATCGCCTTGTCGTTTCATACACCGCTCCGGAAAAAATGAAATCAGGACGAGTTATTTAGCTAGATAAAACCAAATCAGTAAACCTGTTGTAGAAGTCAAAATTTACCGTGCTGATGCAATTTTGGCATGCGATGGATGGGCAAGGATTGGAACTTTCTTTTCATTGCTCGTGTTTTTGCTTTCACGGTTCATCAGTGGAATCAGGGAAAGGACTGGATACTATCCAATACATCGAAAAGAAACTATCTTTCAAAGCTCCTCACCCAAAATTTTTACCTTACCCAAAAAAACTATCTTTCAAGGCAAAGCATAAAGTAACTTCAAAAGGGCTGGCAATAAATGTTCATTTTATATAAGCCAATGAATTTCATTGATCCTCTCATCAGTCTCTTTACTTTGGAAGTGGCTAATCCTGCATTTGATGATCTACAGGGTATGTGACTCTCTCTCTCTCTCTCTCTCTCTCTCTCTCTCTCTCTCTTAATTTGTACAGAAGAACGTTGAAAATTTGCTCCACTGTCATCAATCTTTTGCGGGGTTTGATTTGCAGGAGCAGGGAGAATGGTGTCAGATGCTCCACCAGCTCACTACCTGGTCAGAATACAGTCATACTCATCTCTCTCAGAAAACTCTGTGGACAAGTATGGGTCGGGTGTCTTCCAATTTGGAGGCTACAAATGGCAATGGCAGCAATCCTTTACTTTTCCCATCCGCGTCTGGGTTTACCGGAACATGATTCTTCTTCTTTCTTATTTTTCAAGGGAAGCTGCTTCTTTCCCCAAATGGGAACAAGAGCAAGAATGTGAAAGAGCATGTCTCGCTTTACCTGTCGATGGCTGAGACAAGCTCACTCCCCTCAGGCTGGGAAGTTCATGCTTCAGTTAGATTCCTTCTGCGCGACCAGGACAAAGACAGCTACTTGGCAATCCAAGGTATAGCTTCAAAGCAGATATTATCTCATCACTTCATCATCTATTTGAGTTTGAGAGTGTCCATGTAAGTGTACTCTCAATGGGCATAAACAATTATGCAATGAATGTTCGCGGTAGATAAGCAATGAGAATTGGTTAGTTGATTCAATTCTTGTCCTTCCCGCAGATGCCGTGAGAAAGGAATGGCACTTTCACGGGATGAGGCCCGAATGCGGCTTCGACCGATTCATTCCTCTGAAGACATTTAACGACGCGCGGAGTGGATATCTCATGGACGATACTTGTGTGTTTGGCGCAGAAGTTTTCATGACGAGGGAAAAGAGCACCGGCCAAGGAGAGAACCTGCTGACGATAAGAGAAGCAATCAGTCAGAAGCTCGAGTGGACGGTCGACAACATCTCGAAATTGGACAAGGAATTCTACGACTCAGAAGTGTTCGTTGCGGGAAACCATAAATGGTACCGCTCTCGACGTTCCTCAGAAAGGCATCCGGCTAAAAATTGCACGTTGATCTCCGCTGCTCACTTGGCTTCTGAAATGCCGCTATTCTGATCATGGAGAACAATGAACTTTCTTGACTAATGTATTTTGGGTCATATTTTTCCGATAAAGTCTGTTCTTCTAGTCTTCTAATGGGAAGGTTAAAAACATGGACATTACAACATTTGTAACCCAACAAAAGAGGCATGTCTTTCCTGCCGGAGATGGTGGAAACACGGTCCAAAACTTTCACTTACGAGACATAAAAAAAAAAAAAAATCCTAACCAAGTTCAGTGCCATCTGACCTTCCGGGAATTGGGCATTTAAGATTGTGAATCACTCTTAACATTGTGAAGTTCAGAAAACCAGAATACATTGATGGATCGGATGCTCGGTGTGTGTGTGTCATTCATTTAGGAAAATACGGATCTATCAGGACGGGAAGGGAAGCAGGTTCAGAGGTTTCGTCTAACTGTATCTAGTTTCTGTCGACGCGGACATCCTTCCTCCTGGTAGTAAAGTATTTGCAGGCTCTCTCGCTGCACATCAAGGATTGGCTTGAAGGAAATTATGTCATCGGAAAAGGCAACCATTTCTTGTAAGAAAACAGGATACGAGCGATTGAATTCTCGTTATTGACATTGGAAATGCACTCTCTCTCTCGCTCTCTCATGCAGCTAATCGCTGGTTCAGCGCCTCGAGCCAGGAGTCCGGGTGGGCGAGATGCATTTCGCACGCCAACTTACTGTTCACGGGCTTTCTGGAGAACGACATTTGCGTGGTCGGAGCAGATGTCGCGGCCTGGGCATGGTGAATGCGCTGTGAAGCTGCCATTTCTGTCGCGATTCACGCTGTCAATCAGTAGTATTGCTGTGAATATTTCCATACCAGCACTGAGATGATTCAGATTATTTCCGGATCCTGATCCGAAAGATAGGAATCAAAGCATACATTCAATCAGCAAGATCTTAATTATCTACGGTCAGACCCGCTAATCAATTCAACGTATCGTCGTAGTTATCTCGTAATATTGTCTAAGTACCACTATGTAAATCAATTATTCCCCTGCTAAATGTTTATGAACATGGTATTCACCAAATCACTGTTTTTACTCCCCCAGAAATTATTATTTTGCTGTAATACGTTTAAGGTTTTGTGCATCAGAGCATTGTTTCCAGAGACATTCTTTGCGTGAATTGTCTCCAAAAGTCGGGAAAAGTGTTTAAAAAAAAAATGCTAAACCAATTACATCGGTACCAACTCAATCTTGAACTTTTTATTGATGCTAATTTAGTCCTCAACCTTTTGCTTTTATTTGAATTGAGTCCATCCGATCAATTTTGATTGGAAATTGATGACGTGGACTCCGGCCGTCTCATGTGACGTGGCCAAAGCTGATGTGAAACTTTTAAGTATTTTTTTAATATGTTTTCTGAATTTTTGAATAATTTTTATAATTTTTTTCCTTTTTTTCTTTTTTCCTTTCATTCTTCTTCGTTTGTTCTTTCCCTCTTCTACATATTTGCACGTGACTGGCCACCAGTCAGCCACAAGCCATGGCGGCTGGCCTCACCTAGGTGAGGACGAGGCCCAACGAGGCTATCTTTGTCCGACCAAAGCCATCCTCGCCCGGTAGAGGCAGCAGCAATGCCTCACCATCATGCCTCCAGCCATCATTAAACATTGCCCCTCACCACTTGAGTGATCATTGTCTCCCTCCATTCTGTCTTTCACCATTCGTAACAGTTGTGAATTGGCGTCGAAGGCGGCAATGGAGGTCCCATGGATCGGCGTCACCAGATCTAGCCTGGAGGAGGTGAGGCCTCATCGGGCATCACCTTCGCCCAGGCTAGTGCTTCCTTATCATCAAAGAAGGATCTAAAATCTATCGACCTCTGGAGGAGATGACTCCCAAGCCAATGCTTTTTTCTCGCTTTGTGCTTGCCTCGTGTAGGCACTGCCCAGCGAGGCTAGCCCTCCGGCGTGCGGCCTACAGCTAGTCGGTAGCCCTTTGTTGGGAAAATATCAAAGGAAATTGAGCAATAATGCAATCGAACTTTAAAGCATATAATCATTCTCTTTTAGAATCAATTTGCCCCTACGAAATTGTATTAGGTTTTCGGTAAATTTCTTTTATGATACAACAAAATCACAGTGAGAATACTAGATAGCAATTTCAGTAAATCTCCTAAAACTTTTTGCGAAATAATGAAAAGATGGTTGTCTCTCTTTTGAAGGAAAACGAAAAATGAAAGTAATTACTACAGATGAACAAAACTATCCATTGTATAATATAAATAGAACACACCTATTGATGTCCAAACTACCTATAGGAACGCACCTATTCATGTCTGAAAAATTGCAATTCGGACATGACCGTTTGTATGTGATAATTGCTATTCGAACACAACCGATCATGTCCGAATAGTCATAATTAAAAATAATGAAATAAAATTATAGAATAATTAATATTGAAATAAAAAATTTATTGATTAAGTGCTAAGCACGCCTAATAATCGCATAACCGCATGCGGGTATGGTGAGGTCTAACCCACTCGTCCATTTCTGCATTTGAAAGACTACAATAGCTTCTCATATTTAAAGTGCCTTGCAGTCTCTCGTCCCTCCTATATGGGACAAGGAAAATGCTTTATTTGTTTATTTTACAAACAAACACCAACATCGGCCACCTGCAAATTTACAGAAGAGGGAAAGAACAAACGAAGAAGAAGAAAACGGAAGAAAGCAAAAAAATTATAAAAATTACTATTTTTTGGTCAAAATTCAAACAAAATAATTAAAAATTTCAAAAAAATATTTAAAAATATTTAAAAATGCCACATCAGCTTCGGCTATGCCATGTTAGATAGCCAACATCCATGTCATTGATTTTAGGTCAAAATTGACTGGATGGACTCAATTGGCACAGATGTAAAAGGTTTATGACTAAATTGGTGTCAATAAAATATTTAAAACTGCATTGATACCAATGCAATAGGTTTAGGATTTTTTTGACACTTTTCCCCCAAAAAAATCCGGTCTTTGTGTAAATTCTCAAGTGCGTGTGAGTGCAAATTGCGGTAATCTATCTCGGCACGACGAAACCTTTTAGGTGCTTTATTAGGGCCTTCTTTCACTCCAAATTTTAGTCCATTTGAATGCTAAAGTAATAGGTCTAATTCTTTTTTAAAAAAAACCCAAACTTTAGGTTTAATTCAAATCTGCCCCAAATTTCTCTATCTTAAAAAAACTCTCAACTTTTGTCTAAATATGCCCTCATTAACCCTCCACCCAAAAATTACCATTGAGGACGCGTATGGCAACACTTTTGATCTAAAAATCAACTTCTGGCCAGAAGTTGATTTTTCTATTTCTGCTTCTGAGTAGATTTGGATTTTCCTACTTCTAAATAGAAATAAATTATTTTTACTTCTTTAAATGGCTTCAAAACTAGTTATGGTGCAAAAAAAAAAGTGTTTTAGAAATAGAAAAATGGGTTGCATAACCAAACAAATTTCTATTCCAGAAGTGTTGTATGCGCGCCTGGTAATTCCACATCAGCAGTAAATGCAAGTTCACTAACTCCGCAATGCCATTGAAGTTACTTGCTCTAAAGATTGGGGGAAATTAGAAGCAATAAGGGCTTTGTTTTGTTACTTATTCAATTAGCACTCAAAGAGAGAGAGAACGCTCGGTTGCTCCCTCCATATCAGGTTCGCTCTCGATGACACGAAGCCAGAGCCAGCGAGCTTCTCCGTCCTTTGTGCGTCAGCCCCTCTCCCTGCATTAGCATCTTGACTCATTTTACTCGAAGGAATCGATCACGGACATGAGGAATTCCTCCATGAATCAATTGAGTAGTGGACTCCGAAGCCCTCGATATCTTCCTATCTTGCACTCTCACATAGGCTCGTGCTCGACCACTTGGTGAGGAAGCAACTAAGACTAATGAAATTGAAGAAATCGTTCTTCGTCAAGCTCAGATTGAAGAACGGAGAGCCGACTAATTATTGGACTCCAAAGTGCTAGATCTCTTCCTATCTCGCACTCTCGCAAAGGCTCACGCTTGGTGTAACGTCCAAAAATTTCCCATTGAGTCAAGCCACCATTCTTGACTTTTCTTCCTTTCTTTTCTTCTTTTTCTTTTTCTCTTCCTCTCTCTCCTCTTTCCTTCCCCCTGCTGCGCCAGCTGCTCCCTCACGTCACCCTCACCTTTCCCCTCTCCCTCTTTCTCCTGCTGTGCGACCAGAAACCCCCCACCCTCACTGTTCCTCATCATCTTCTTCTTCTTCTTCGGTCTTCAACCGAGCAGCTCAGCCCCCCCCCCCCCCCTTCGCGCGCTCGTCCTCTGCTGCCATCGCACCGCAACTCCTCCGTCTCGCTTCGTAGTCGCTCGGCCGAGCTTCTTCGCCCGTCGCTGCCGTCTGCCCCTCGCGCCAGCGTCCTCTGCTCGTCGGACGCCGGCCTGTGTCCCTACCCGCAGCCCTTAACCGAACCCCAGCTGCGTCTCCTCCGTCTCCCTCGCACGGCCTTCGCTCACATCCTCAGTCCCGGCGCCCGATCTGACCTTCGTCGCCGTCACCTCAGCTCCTCTGCTCGTCGCTCGCTCTGCCGTCCGTCGCGAGCCCCTCCGCCCGTCGTCCCAGCCACCCTCCGCGAACCACCTCCAACCAGTCGAGATCAGCCCCCAAAAACCCTCTGTTCAGCCTTAGACCAGCCCTAAGTGCTCTGTTCAACCTTTCGATCGTCGTCTGCGTGGTCGCCGGAGCCCGCCGCCGCTCGCCGGCCGTCGCCGCCGCTCGTCGTCGGCCGCCGCCGGCCGCCGGCCGCCTGTCGCCGTCGTCGTCTTCCTCGTTTGCTTGTCGTCGTCGTGACGCCTGGTGAGTTAACCCCTAATCTCTGATTAGGCCGTTAATTGCGCTTAGGTTAGTATAGATTAAATTAGTATTATTGTAGTTAGTTAAACCGCGATCGGTTTAGTTTAGTAATTTTGGTTAGGTTAAAGAGTCGCGGTCGGAATAAGTAGATTGGTTTGACTTGTCGGATTGTGATTGATTTATTTAATTGAGGCGGGCCGAGTTTATTTAAAATTTAAATAATTAATTTATTTAATTATTTTTGGGTTGGTAAATAATAATGATTATTATTCTCAAGTTTATTATTATTTATTAATTAATTAATTTGACGAAATTAATTAATTAATATTTGATTAATTAATTATGATGCTTTAGTTAACGGTGACTTATTTATTAAATTAATAATTATTTACGATGATAGGCGTAAAAAATTTAATTAATTATTTCTGACCGATTCAAAGTTAATTAATTATTTTCGGGATAATAAATAATTATTATTATTCTTGGGTGGATTATTATTTTTAATTAATTAAATTGGATGAAATTAATTAATTAATGTTTGGTTAATTTAATTATGGTGCTTAATTAATTTTAATTAATTAATTTAATTATTATTAACCATTTTAATTAATTAACACAAACAATTAATTAATTAATTTCATCCAATTTAATTAATTAAAAATAATAATCCACCCAAGAATAATAATAATTATTTATTATCCCGAAAATAATTAATTAACTTTGAATCGGTCCAGAAATAATTAATTAAATTTTTATACGCCTATCATCGTAAATAATTATTAATTTAATAATAATAAGTCACCGTTAACTAAAGCATCATAATTAATTAATCAAATATTAATAATTAATTTCGTCCAAATTAATTAATTAATAAATAATAATAAACTTGAGAATAATAATCATTATTATTTACCAACCCAAAAATAATTAAATAAATTAATTATTTAAATTTTAAATAAACTCGGCCCGCCTCAATTAAATAAATCAATCACAATCCGACAAGTCAAACCAATCTACTTATTCCGACCGCGACTCTTTAACCTAACCAAAATTACTAAACTAAACCGATCGCGGTTTAACTAACTACAATAATACTAATTTAATCTATACTAACCTAAGCGCAATTAACGGCCTAATCAGAGATTAGGGGTTAACTCACCAGGCGTCACGACGACGACAAGCAAACGAGGAAGACGACGACGGCGACAGGCGGCCGGCGGCCGGCGGCGGCCGACGACGAGCGGCGGCGACGGCCGGCGAGCGGCGGCGGGCTCCGGCGACCACGCAGACGACGATCGAAAGGTTGAACAGAGCACTTAGGGCTGGTCTAAGGCTGAACAGAGGGTTTTTGGGGGCTGATCTCGACTGGTTGGAGGTGGTTCGCGGAGGGTGGCTGGGACGACGGGCGGAGGGGCTCGCGACGGACGGCAGAGCGAGCGACGAGCAGAGGAGCTGAGGTGACGGCGACGAAGGTCAGATCGGGCGCCGGGACTGAGGATGTGAGCGAAGGCCGTGCGAGGGAGACGGAGGAGACGCAGCTGGGGTTCGGTTAAGGGCTGCGGGTAGGGACACAGGCCGGCGTCCGACGAGCAGAGGACGCTGGCGCGAGGGGCAGACGGCAGCGACGGGCGAAGAAGCTCGGCCGAGCGACTACGAAGCGAGACGGAGGAGTTGCGGTGCGATGGCAGCAGAGGACGAGCGCGCGAAGGGGGGGGGGGGGGCTGAGCTGCTCGGTTGAAGACCGAAGAAGAAGAAGAAGATGATGAGGAACAGTGAGGGTGGGGGGTTCTGGTCGCACAGCAGGAGAAAGAGGGAGAGGGGAAAGGTGAGGGTGACGTGAGGGAGCAGCTGGCGCAGCAGGGGGAAGGAAAGAGGAGAGAGAGGAAGAGAAAAAGAAAAAGAAGAAAAGAAAGGAAGAAAAGTCAAGAATGGTGGCTTGACTCAATGGGAAATTTTTGGACGTTACACCAAGCGTGAGCCTTTGCGAGAGTGCGAGATAGGAAGAGATCTAGCACTTTGGAGTCCAATAATTAGTCGGCTCTCCGTTCTTCAATCTGAGCTTGACGAAGAACGATTTCTTCAATTTCATTAGTCTTAGTTGCTTCCTCACCAAGTGGTCGAGCACGAGCCTATGTGAGAGTGCAAGATAGGAAGATATCGAGGGCTTCGGAGTCCACTACTCAATTGATTCATGGAGGAATTCCTCATGTCCGTGATCGATTCCTTCGAGTAAAATGAGTCAAGATGCTAATGCAGGGAGAGGGGCTGACGCACAAAGGACGGAGAAGCTCGCTGGCTCTGGCTTCGTGTCATCGAGAGCGAACCTGATATGGAGGGAGCAACCGAGCGTTCTCTCTCTCTTTGAGTGCTAATGAATAAGTAACAAAACAAAGCCCTTATTGCTTCTAATTTCCCCCAATCTTTAGAGCAAGTAACTTCAATGGCATTGCGGAGTTAGTGAACTTGCATTTACTGCTGATGTGGAATTACCAGGCGCGCATACAACACTTCTGGAATAGAAATTTGTTTGGTTATGCAACCCATTTTTCTATTTCTAAAACATTTTTTTTTTGCACCATAACTAGTTTTGAAGCCATTTAAAGAAGTAAAAATAATTTATTTCTATTTAGAAGTAGGAAAATCCAAATCTACTCAGAAGCAGAAATAGAAAAATCAACTTCTGGCCAGAAGTTGATTTTTAGATCAAAAGTGTTGCCATACGCGTCCTCAATGGTAATTTTTGGGTGGAGGGTTAATGAGGGCATATTTAGACAAAAGTTGAGAGTTTTTTTAAGATAGAGAAATTTGGGGCAGATTTGAATTAAACCTAAAGTTTGGGTTTTTTTTAAAAAAGAATTAGACCTATTACTTTAGCATTCAAATGGACTAAAATTTGGAGTGAAAGAAGGCCCTAATAAAGCACCTAAAAGGTTTCGTCGTGCCGAGATAGATTACCGCAATTTGCACTCACACGCACTTGAGAATTTACACAAAGACCGGATTTTTTTGGGGGGAAAAGTGTCAAAAAAATCCTAAACCTATTGCATTGGTATCAATGCAGTTTTAAATATTTTATTGACACCAATTTAGTCATAAACCTTTTACATCTGTGCCAATTGAGTCCATCCAGTCAATTTTGACCTAAAATCAATGACATGGATGTTGGCTATCTAACATGGCATAGCCGAAGCTGATGTGGCATTTTTAAATATTTTTAAATATTTTTTTTGAAATTTTTAATTATTTTGTTTGAATTTTGACCAAAAAATAGTAATTTTTATAATTTTTTTGCTTTCTTCCGTTTTCTTCTTCTTCGTTTGTTCTTTCCCTCTTCTGTAAATTTGCAGGTGGCCGATGTTGGTGTTTGTTTGTAAAATAAACAAATAAAGCATTTTCCTTGTCCCATATAGGAGGGACGAGAGACTGCAAGGCACTTTAAATATGAGAAGCTATTGTAGTCTTTCAAATGCAGAAATGGACGAGTGGGTTAGACCTCACCATACCCGCATGCGGTTATGCGATTATTAGGCGTGCTTAGCACTTAATCAATAAATTTTTTATTTCAATATTAATTATTCTATAATTTTATTTCATTATTTTTAATTATGACTATTCGGACATGATCGGTTGTGTTCGAATAGCAATTATCACATACAAACGGTCATGTCCGAATTGCAATTTTTCAGACATGAATAGGTGCGTTCCTATAGGTAGTTTGGACATCAATAGGTGTGTTCTATTTATATTATACAATGGATAGTTTTGTTCATCTGTAGTAATTACTTTCATTTTTCGTTTTCCTTCAAAAGAGAGACAACCATCTTTTCATTATTTCGCAAAAAGTTTTAGGAGATTTACTGAAATTGCTATCTAGTATTCTCACTGTGATTTTGTTGTATCATAAAAGAAATTTACCGAAAACCTAATACAATTTCGTAGGGGCAAATTGATTCTAAAAGAGAATGATTATATGCTTTAAAGTTCGATTGCATTATTGCTCAATTTCCTTTGATATTTTCCCAACAAAGGGCTACCGACTAGCTGTAGGCCGCACGCCGGAGGGCTAGCCTCGCTGGGCAGTGCCTACACGAGGCAAGCACAAAGCGAGAAAAAAGCATTGGCTTGGGAGTCATCTCCTCCAGAGGTCGATAGATTTTAGATCCTTCTTTGATGATAAGGAAGCACTAGCCTGGGCGAAGGTGATGCCCGATGAGGCCTCACCTCCTCCAGGCTAGATCTGGTGACGCCGATCCATGGGACCTCCATTGCCGCCTTCGACGCCAATTCACAACTGTTACGAATGGTGAAAGACAGAATGGAGGGAGACAATGATCACTCAAGTGGTGAGGGGCAATGTTTAATGATGGCTGGAGGCATGATGGTGAGGCATTGCTGCTGCCTCTACCGGGCGAGGATGGCTTTGGTCGGACAAAGATAGCCTCGTTGGGCCTCGTCCTCACCTAGGTGAGGCCAGCCGCCATGGCTTGTGGCTGACTGGTGGCCAGTCACGTGCAAATATGTAGAAGAGGGAAAGAACAAACGAAGAAGAATGAAAGGAAAAAAGAAAAAAAGGAAAAAAATTATAAAAATTATTCAAAAATTCAGAAAACATATTAAAAAAATACTTAAAAGTTTCACATCAGCTTTGGCCACGTCACATGAGACGGCCGGAGTCCACGTCATCAATTTCCAATCAAAATTGATCGGATGGACTCAATTCAAATAAAAGCAAAAGGTTGAGGACTAAATTAGCATCAATAAAAAGTTCAAGATTGAGTTGGTACCGATGTAATTGGTTTAGCATTTTTTTTTAAACACTTTTCCCGACTTTTGGAGACAATTCACGCAAAGAATGTCTCTGGAAACAATGCTCTGATGCACAAAACCTTAAACGTATTACAGCAAAATAATAATTTCTGGGGGAGTAAAAACAGTGATTTGGTGAATACCATGTTCATAAACATTTAGCAGGGGAATAATTGATTTACATAGTGGTACTTAGACAATATTACGAGATAACTACGACGATACGTTGAATTGATTAGCGGGTCTGACCGTAGATAATTAAGATCTTGCTGATTGAATGTATGCTTTGATTCCTATCTTTCGGATCAGGATCCGGAAATAATCTGAATCATCTCAGTGCTGGTATGGAAATATTCACAGCAATACTACTGATTGACAGCGTGAATCGCGACAGAAATGGCAGCTTCACAGCGCATTCACCATGCCCAGGCCGCGACATCTGCTCCGACCACGCAAATGTCGTTCTCCAGAAAGCCCGTGAACAGTAAGTTGGCGTGCGAAATGCATCTCGCCCACCCGGACTCCTGGCTCGAGGCGCTGAACCAGCGATTAGCTGCATGAGAGAGCGAGAGAGAGAGTGCATTTCCAATGTCAATAACGAGAATTCAATCGCTCGTATCCTGTTTTCTTACAAGAAATGGTTGCCTTTTCCGATGACATAATTTCCTTCAAGCCAATCCTTGATGTGCAGCGAGAGAGCCTGCAAATACTTTACTACCAGGAGGAAGGATGTCCGCGTCGACAGAAACTAGATACAGTTAGACGAAACCTCTGAACCTGCTTCCCTTCCCGTCCTGATAGATCCGTATTTTCCTAAATGAATGACACACACACACCGAGCATCCGATCCATCAATGTATTCTGGTTTTCTGAACTTCACAATGTTAAGAGTGATTCACAATCTTAAATGCCCAATTCCCGGAAGGTCAGATGGCACTGAACTTGGTTAGGATTTTTTTTTTTTTTTATGTCTCGTAAGTGAAAGTTTTGGACCGTGTTTCCACCATCTCCGGCAGGAAAGACATGCCTCTTTTGTTGGGTTACAAATGTTGTAATGTCCATGTTTTTAACCTTCCCATTAGAAGACTAGAAGAACAGACTTTATCGGAAAAATATGACCCAAAATACATTAGTCAAGAAAGTTCATTGTTCTCCATGATCAGAATAGCGGCATTTCAGAAGCCAAGTGAGCAGCGGAGATCAACGTGCAATTTTTAGCCGGATGCCTTTCTGAGGAACGTCGAGAGCGGTACCATTTATGGTTTCCCGCAACGAACACTTCTGAGTCGTAGAATTCCTTGTCCAATTTCGAGATGTTGTCGACCGTCCACTCGAGCTTCTGACTGATTGCTTCTCTTATCGTCAGCAGGTTCTCTCCTTGGCCGGTGCTCTTTTCCCTCGTCATGAAAACTTCTGCGCCAAACACACAAGTATCGTCCATGAGATATCCACTCCGCGCGTCGTTAAATGTCTTCAGAGGAATGAATCGGTCGAAGCCGCATTCGGGCCTCATCCCGTGAAAGTGCCATTCCTTTCTCACGGCATCTGCGGGAAGGACAAGAATTGAATCAACTAACCAATTCTCATTGCTTATCTACCGCGAACATTCATTGCATAATTGTTTATGCCCATTGAGAGTACACTTACATGGACACTCTCAAACTCAAATAGATGATGAAGTGATGAGATAATATCTGCTTTGAAGCTATACCTTGGATTGCCAAGTAGCTGTCTTTGTCCTGGTCGCGCAGAAGGAATCTAACTGAAGCATGAACTTCCCAGCCTGAGGGGAGTGAGCTTGTCTCAGCCATCGACAGGTAAAGCGAGACATGCTCTTTCACATTCTTGCTCTTGTTCCCATTTGGGGAAAGAAGCAGCTTCCCTTGAAAAATAAGAAAGAAGAAGAATCATGTTCCGGTAAACCCAGACGCGGATGGGAAAAGTAAAGGATTGCTGCCATTGCCATTTGTAGCCTCCAAATTGGAAGACACCCGACCCATACTTGTCCACAGAGTTTTCTGAGAGAGATGAGTATGACTGTATTCTGACCAGGTAGTGAGCTGGTGGAGCATCTGACACCATTCTCCCTGCTCCTGCAAATCAAACCCGCAAAAGATTGATGACAGTGGAGCAAATTTTCAACGTTCTTCTGTACAAATTAAGAGAGAGAGAGAGAGAGAGAGAGAGAGAGAGAGAGAGAGTCACATACCCTGTAGATCATCAAATGCAGGATTAGCCACTTCCAAAGTAAAGAGACTGATGAGAGGATCAATGAAATTCATTGGCTTATATAAAATGAACATTTATTGCCAGCCCTTTTGAAGTTACTTTATGCTTTGCCTTGAAAGATAGTTTTTTTGGGTAAGGTAAAAATTTTGGGTGAGGAGCTTTGAAAGATAGTTTCTTTTCGATGTATTGGATAGTATCCAGTCCTTTCCCTGATTCCACTGATGAACCGTGAAAGCAAAAACACGAGCAATGAAAAGAAAGTTCCAATCCTTGCCCATCCATCGCATGCCAAAATTGCATCAGCACGGTAAATTTTGACTTCTACAACAGGTTTACTGATTTGGTTTTATCTAGCTAAATAACTCGTCCTGATTTCATTTTTTCCGGAGCGGTGTATGAAACGACAAGGCGATTACCATGAGCCCTCTCTCTTTTAAATACTACCATAAGGGGCACAAGGGGGATCCTGGCCATTGATAGAGGCTAGAGGCTAAGTTATCATAGAGAAAATGCAATTGGATCCATAGTAAATGGAATTGCTTAGGTTGATGCCAAAAGCAAACCCATGGTAATCATATCAAGCTGGCTGAAAATCTTGTCAAGTTCATGTTGGGATCAATAAAGAGAATTTGTAGATGCTCTGGAAAGATCATGCCACGCTCGTCTTCGGCCAAGGGGAAAAA
>JAGVVM010005034.1:0-26931 GCA_019149425.1 Psidium friedrichsthalianum
TTCTTTTTTAGCTATCGCGCCGTAGGCTTCGCTTTTATTGATTTTGCCATAGCTCTGTCTCTATTCTATTTTATAACCATAATAGCTTGGTTGTCATTTCTTCGTCATAACACCAAAAAAAACTACTACGGCCGTCTTCTCTTGACTTCCCTTCAGCTTTCGTATGTTAATAACGAGGGGCTCTTCTAGTCTCTATCATATCCATCCTTCCACTGGCCGATTAGGAGTTAGAAAGCCTAACTTCAACTACCACTTTATACAAGACACTAATGTGCATTTGTTTTGCAAAAAATAAATGAATTGAAATATATTTCCCTAAAATGTTATAAATAGTTATCGATAATGAAATTAAAATATTATTGACTAAATATTTCAAGCGATAAAACAATCATTTTCATGAAAATATTTTTTAAATCACTCTTCTTTTTTTTTAAACAAACGAAGCATAAGATTGATTGCTATTCCTCCTCTGGCCACAAACCTATGCTACTTGAACTATGCAAGCTAACTAGTAACACAAGCTCGGTGGCTCTGCCTCCTCATAATTTTCATGTTAATAAGCTAGCACTTCTTGGTCAAATATAGAGTCTCATGTTACCATTAGTTTGTTTTATATATATATATTGTTGTTAATGAGCATCTTATTTAGCACAAGTGTCATTTGTTAAATATATCCATCATGTAGATTCTTTATTGTCAATATATAGACTAGCACATTTCTACGCTGTCCAGCTCTTGGTGATCTTAGGCTCCGTTTGTTTCACGGAAATTGACTTCCTGGAAAATGTTTTCCAGATTTTCCGGTGTTTGGGGGCGGAAAATAGACTAACCCTGGAAAACATTTTCCTCTTATGAAAAAAACTCTTTGAAAAGTGTGGAAAACGATTTCCTCTTTTTGAAAGAGAGGAAATCATTTTCCGCCGGTCGCCGCCGTCGGTCCTCGGTTGCCGACCGCCGACCATGGCCGCCCGCTGCCAGCTGTCGGTCCCTGGCCGCCGCCGCCGCCGCGGTCACCGCCGGAAAATCATTGTTTGCCAACGACAGAAATTGTTTTCCAGTTCATTTTTAAGTATTAGCCAAAACACCGAAAAATATTGTTATTTTCTTAGAAAATGACTTCCTGGAAAATGATTTCCACCTTAGTTACTTCTAATTTATATCATTTGTTTGTTTATTGTGTTGATTTGTTAATCACTTACTTATGGAATATGACAAAACATTTTGTCATAGTGGCTATATACTTATCACTCATAGCAACCGTCACCTTTTACACGATTATACTTATTATAAATCATATAATAGGACCATCTAAATGTACTTTTTTTTTCAATGTTATGCATATGTAAAAATGAGTCCACTATAAGATCGATATTATAATATTACTACGAGACTTATTGAAGGGTCGTCGATCAATAGTGAAGGCCGTAGAAAATAGAAACAGCGCGCATCGGGACACGTTGAAAATTGAGCAGCAAAGCATTTTGAAAGGGCGCCTGGTTTAAATAGAAACGTTTATATTTCAAAGCACAATTAATGAAGGGTTAACAATTACGGTAGGGATACTCCTTAACTTTTTCCTATCATTTATCAAATAAGGGTCAAATACAAGAAAGTATCTCTACTTTATTAAACTCTTTCAAAAACCTCGTCATACACAAATATTTTTATACATATAATATTTAGGTATTTCAAATAGAATATATATATATATATATATATATATATATATTGTCACATACACGTAACTAATTTAAACATTCATTATCAAAATGTGTGATTCTATTATTTCTTATGAATCGATTCTCATTACCATAATATATACAATTCACCTTCCGGGCGAGGCTCCTCTCGTCGCGACGAGGAGAGGCCTAGCTTAGATCTGGTGAGGTGAGCCTCACTGTGGCTGCCTCGTCCCGCCGCGACGAGAGGAGCCTCGCCAACCATGGCAGAGCTAGGCCTCATCGGCCCCTGGCAAGGCCGGCTATCCCTCTAGCGGTTGTTGGACCTCAACAACCGGTGACCCTCCGAAGAAGAAGACGACGGAGGAAGGTGAAGGAAAAAGAAAAAGAGGAAAAAAATAAAAGAAAAGAAAGGAAATAAAATAAAACTAAAATTAAAAAATATTATTAAAATATTCGATCGACAGCTGGTCGATATCCACGCCAGCATCAATCAGCCAAATCTCTCCGGATGGATTGAATTGGCATAATTATAAAAGGCTTAGAATTGAATGGGAAAAAAAAAAAGGCATAAAATTGAATCGGTATAATTAAAATAGGCTTGACACTTTCCAGCGATTGTCCCGCCAACGATATATGTCCTAGGTCTCTGCAACACGTGTCAGATCAAACCGTCATCACCCACATGGTGATCATCGTACGACAGAATTTTCCTTTTGACCAGCGTCAAAAGGAAAATCACTTGATCCAGAGTTCAAACCCCAGAAGAAGAAAATATATTCAGAAAAAACAAATGGAAAATTACAGGGGTTTTCATCCCTGTAACAGAGAAACAAGATCCACAAGCATAGAAAATCGAGAGCGTTATAGTTGAATGAAAGATCGATATTTGAAAAATGATGCTGTAATTTCGTTAATCGCGAATATTAACATCCAAGTTACCTTTCGATCGACGCCGGTCTCCGGCAATTCGGAAACCAAACCATGATTTCAAAGACAGTAAATACGAACTCGACCTTGGCGAGGGTGATGCAGTGTGTGTATGTACCTGAGGTTCGCCGATCCAGCGGACGGCACGGAGGAGAGGCCGATCTCCTGCTCATGGCACGCTCTGTTGCCACCAGTCGCTCAGCAAGAGGCTGAACTCGCCGTCGTAGCCGAACGGCTCCTTCTCCCCTTCCGCGACGTCTACTATGAGAGATCCGTATAATCCCGCCGATCTCTGCATGCCGTAGTGTCCGTGATAGAAGTGCGTTCCTGCCTGCATCGAACACACGCTTAGCGCATCGTCTCATTACAATAATCTTCTGTACTAATTCAACATCATACATCAAATATTTTGTTCACCGAAGTCGCCCGTTTCCGAAAGCAGCATATACATGTGCACGTTTCAGAGAAAAAGTTTGATTTGCTGATGATGAACTACAATGTATAGTCTTTATCAACTACTCACATATAGAGAGAAGCTACCATACAAGAAATTTGATGAGTTTCCGTCGAAACGTATGTACAACGACATGACACTGCGACATATCCCGTGTGGTCGAAATCCCAACTACAATGCATAGTCTCTATCACTACTCACATAGAGAGAAGCTACCATGCAAGAAATTTGACGAGTAAAGCTATCCATAATTTGGCTATGGATGTAGAGGGTACTTGCTTTTTGATGTTTTAATGGATTTCGACCACACGGGGATATGTCGCAGTCGGTGTACATACGTTTCCAACAAGAAACTTAACAACATGCGGCACGTGAAATCGTGCGAAGGCGAACGCGTGCTCGCGCGAGAGGTAGAGAGAGACCTTGTCGACTTTGAATCTGTAAACGAAGGTTTCTCCAGGATTGATGGCACACTGAGAGATGGAAGCAGTTCCATCAGCCCATGGAGTTCCAAACTGAAAACATGTGTAAGAAATGATAAATCAGAAGAAAAGAAGAAGAAAATTCATTTAATGATATTCCCAAAAAGTAATGTAATAATCTCTGTATGGACTACATAAGCAAACGCTCGTTATGGCGGAAGACCATGTGCAGTTAACCTGTCTAATTCCATGCCAGTGGATGACAACACCCTCGGTAGGGAGCCTGTTGGTGAGCTCCACATGAAGGGTGTCCCCGGCCTCGGCCCGGATCGTCGGGCCCGGGAACTGGCCGTTGATCCCCATCACGAGGCCCTCGACGCAGTCTGGCGACCGGAACATGTAGCCGACCTCCCATTTGAAGTGCCGGGTCTTGGAGCCTAGAGGCAAAGGCGGTCGGATCAGAAGCAGGACGGCGATGAAGTTGATGATCATCGCTGGGGTTCCAACTGCACCCTGCAAGGTGACCAGGCAACGGGGGTCGATGGAGCCGTCTCCTTTCGCTTCTGATTTAGTAAAGTGGGAGGTGATATTTAAAAGAAATCAGAGGGAGAAAGGAGGAGAAGAAGGAAGAAGAAATGGGTGAAGTTGGTGAACCACTCCCCAGTAGTGTCACAGCCAAAAAAGTGAAAGGTGATGATTAAGCCGTTCGTACACAAGACGTCCAAGAAACAAAATGGCAGGTCTTTTTCTCAGTGAAATTCTCAGTATGGGGTAAAAATTTCAGCTGTGGATGGGTCGTTCTTATGATAGTTTGTGGTAATTCTTGTTCTTCTTTTGCTGTACAATTACAGCTATTGTGTGAATCTGTGTATATATCACATGATATACTACCTAATACGCGATTTCCATTCACCATGTTTGATTTTGATTAAAGAATTGATTATATAACAGTCTTTAGATGGCTATATGATTAGGTGTTTGTTTTGGGCAATAAATAAATAATAACTAATGAAAATTATTATGAAATCCACTCCTTCAATAACTTATGGCCCATAACATAATTTTATTCTCACGGTCATTCAAAAACTGTTATGCTAACAAAATTCATTTGATTGTCTTGTGCTATTCATATGATGAGCGTTGGGCCTGGTCTTGGGCCCTTTGGGCCTGCCTAGGCCCGCCCAAAAGCAAAGTAGAGCTTCCTTAAGGAACGGTTCTTGGAGGGTCTAAGGAAATATTGCAATTTACAGTTTCTTGTTGTTTAGGAGGGAAATCCTTTCCAAACACATGAGCTACTCTTCCTCTTCCTCGAGCTCTAGGGTTTCAGGTCGGTTCCTTCCATCGCTTCCTTCACCCCTTGTTCTCTTTCTTTCGACGACATATTCCCGACAATCCTCGATGTGGGGCGTGCAATCGGGGTGGCAAAAAATACAGGCATACGAAAGAGAACACGTCGGAGCATGATTCGCTTAATTCTTGTGTCCACTGGCTTAAGAAGAGGCAGATGTGAAACCCAACCCAATGATATCAATGAGGAACACGTACGTAGGTGGTTTTAAGAGGGCACTTCTCTTAATCAAGTAGTGAGATTTCATATGAATCAATTGGATTAGTTAATCTAGAAAGCCAGGCATGTCAAAACATGCTTGGCTCATATGTTAAATTGACTACTTAATTTGGAACTAAGTTGGTCCGGTTGCTTGACGACAACCAATGTGGTCAGAAGTTCACTCACCTCTACCTATTTGAGAAACTGAGAAAACAGCATGACGTTAAACTGAAAGATAAGGTGTCCACCACACCCTGTTTTGCCATCTGACTCGAGAACTTGAAACTGAGAACCGTTTGCATTTGGACTATCAATTTTGACGGTGTCGCCGACTGTTAAATCTATTGATATCGTCAAAGCATCAGTTCCGACCATTGTGTCACCAAAAACTGCTTCAATTCTTGGTATCAAACTTTCACTAGTACTATGACAATACGGATTCATAACTTAGAATGTCTCCGAAACAACATAACAGCCCAGAGTTCCAAGTGCTAAAGCATTCCAGTATGATACATATACAAATTACTCATATGAGGATCGCATTGACTGCTCTCCTTTCACTGTAAGATAATAGATTTCTGACTCTTTGAGACCGCATGACCATACTAATTATGAGATTTCGCATCACGTCCACCCATTAATAACAGTTAGTATCGTAACTTGCAAGCCCAAGTAGCTCGGGTCCTTCTAGTCGTGGGTTGCTCTCAAAGCTACAGCAAGAGAAGAAAAGACTGTCAGACTCCACTGAAGACATAAATGAGAGCAAGAACCTGACAACAAGCAACTTCATCCCCATGCAAGAAAATGCAAAATGGCCAAATCCAGAAAGAGTGATGAGCAAAAACGAGACCAACCACTTTGCAGTTTCGCTGAAAGGACGCTACCCAAAGAAATTATAGCTTTGTCTTTGAACTGAATAATATGATGCTTAAAAGACTCCAGTAATTCCCAACTGAAAAATCTCATATTTGAATATTAGATCGTGCGAATAGACCTCTCTACCATCTTAATCAACAAAGGAATCCCAATACCGATTTTGGACAGGGAAGCTAGCCAATGGAAGCTCTTTGTTCACATAAAAAGGAGTCCATTGATATGATAAAGTGTGCCAAGTTCTCTAATTCCCTTCAAACCTTTGACAACTTTACAAAAATTCAGTGCCATTACCTCAAACATCTCAATCGACTATGTAAGAAACACAGAAGCATGCTGACTAGAGAACAAGGAGGACATCAAAAGGCAAATAAAAGATGAAATCAAAGATCCTTAATGTTCTATGAATCCCCCTCAGCTTCATTTACTCACTTTCACCTAATACACCATCCCCGCGGCCACAGTAATTTGGTGAAGGCACAAACTTCCCCATAACTTACTCGGTAAGCACATTCCTTCTGTTTGATAGATTTAGTAAATCAAAGATGCAGCAAATACACATGACTTCCTAGTAAAGAAGAAAAAGAGCCCAATGAACCAATTGAAGACACTGACCAATAGAGACAACCAGCTGTGATTCTAAATGTCTGGTTTTACTGAAACATCAAGTCTATGGTGCATTCGATTCCTCATAGAGGGAGGAAAGGTTAATCGTTATTATCATTATTCACCTACCCGCTACCTAAAATGATCAAGCCTTAATGATGCCACCACTTTTCATATTGCAGTCCTTGGTAAATGCAAGCACCAAAAGAGAATAAACGGAATGCCAAAAGAAAGTGCCAAAACAGGCAGATAAAAAAGACAAGTTATTGCACGACCAATGCATTTAATGTTAAATGGAGAATGAAACAGAAGAAAACATGTTTAGACAATGGTACGCATTCAGAATAACAGAGAAAGGATTGAGGCCCATGAGACAAGCTCATAGCAAATTGCTTAAAACTAAAAGAAGTGGGAAATAATAAAGAGTCAAAAGAGCCTGGGATGATTACTTGTTCAGCGGAATGTGTTCAAATGGTCCCGTAGTAGGAATAGTTCCACAAAGGTTGTTGTTTGATGCATCCCTGGAATATTATTAGAAGTTCACAATTAGTCAATAATTTTGCAGGATTAATAAAATTAGTGTAACCGCAGTGCAACAACCAAGAGACATACATGACTTTTAGACTTGAAATGCCAGCAAGTTCCCTTGGGATTGGCCCTGTCAACTTATTATCATTTAGCCTCCTGGGGAACCAAACAAACAAACAAACAAAGAGTGAGAAAGGTGAGCAGCAAGGCCATTAACATCTATCAACGGATGCATGTGCTAGAGACTAAAAAGACCTGACACATGCCCGCATATGGCAAAGGATATTATGCACCCTCAATATTTATCGAATCGATCTGTGCAATTATGCCGAAAATAGTTTCATGCTACGACATGCCATATTTTACTTTATTCAAATTTTAAGTTACTTCTAAGAATACAAAAAGATCAAGCATGAAGAAAACTTGAACATGCATATCAAACTGTGACAAATGTAAATCAACTTACAGGAAAACAAGAGATTTCAACTTCCCCAGTGAGGGAGGGATGTTCCCACTGATATTGTTGTTATACAGGTCCAAGCTAACAAGACTCTTCAAGTTACCAAGCTCAGTCGGAATAGTTCCTTGAATGTTGTTCTTGTAAAGCTCACTGCAAACAAAAGAAAGAAAGCTCAATAAATGAACTGAATCAAGAATAAGCTGTGACATTAATCTGAAACAAGAAAAGTATGGTGTGAATTAGGATGAACTAAGCAAATCCAAGAAAAGTACGGATATGGATTAGGATTAACTAACCAAATCCCCAAATGATAAGAAAGTAATATATGTGGATTAGAATGCCAAGTGAACATACAGATACTGAAGATGCTCGAGCTTCCCGAGTTCAGGTACCAGATGTCCAGCTAGATTAGAGTTCCCTAAATCCCTGCAAAAATATCATAGAATATCATCAGAAGGAATCATAGAAAAGTGGAAGCACAAGTCACAAAATCGCCATTTAAAAGGAAGGAAGGAAGGAAGGAAGGAAGGAAGGGGGTGGGGCGGAATTGGAGTACTAGGGAGATGAAAAGCCAAGACAATGGTATGCATAATGAAGCAACTGTTTCAGTAGGAAAACAATAGAGAGAACTATCACCCAACTTAGAAACAAATCTATTTATCCGAGGACACTTAAGCAAGTTCACAGTACAAGAGCCACCATTAACCTTCAATCCAAGCATTACATAAACCCATCCACAATACCTTTACTGAGAGTTGATTTTATATAGTTTTCATTTTCAGTAGATACATAATAAAAGGGCAACAGGAATAGACCTCACAAATAGAGTCCAGTAAAATTTTCTTTGGGAAAGGATGACAATCTGGAGTGAAATCTTTAACTGGTTTGTGCTAAACAAGAACGAGCCACAAAAAGAATACTTTTTATGAGGGTGATAAATAGCACTAAACCCAACAAAATCATGCAAACTTGCCTCTCCCAAAAGGAAACTGAAGCTTTCAAAAGTGATGTAGCCCATCTCCCAATTTACACCGAGGTTTTAAAGACTCCGTTGCTCTCTACCAAAAACTTAAAAAAGAAAAAGAAAAAGAGCCAACCACGCGCTTCATCGAATGCTAGAGCAGAACCAAAACCCAACAACATGATTCAGAAATTAAAACCACACCCTGATTGATCAAAAGAATCACGGAGACCATTTATCAGTAATCACACAGCGGCACAGCCAATCGAGCTCGACCAAAACAGGAAAGTCTTACAAAACTAAGAATCACCGCCGCAAGCCATACGAACAGACAAACACCCATCTTCAGATTCCGGAGTTCAGAGAGAGAGAGAGAGAAGGGAGGGCATACACTCGAGTGACGCGATTGTCCTGGTTGCAAGTGATGTGGAACCAAGTGCAGGGGTTGACCAGGGTCGGATCCCAGCTCTGGAGCACGTTGTCTGGATCCGACAGGCTCCGCCGGAACGTGTAGAGAGCGTCCCCCTCGGAGTTGGCGCCCGCCAACCGGAGCGAGGCTAGGGTTAGCCACGACGCGCAGAAGAAGAAGCTCCACTGCCAAGCCAGCGTCTTCATGCTTCGCTATGCCAAATCAGCTCAGGCTCCGGCTCGGCTCGGCTCGGCTTAGGTTGGCTCGAATCGAGGTCGCGTACTGGTTGTAGTATTCGAATTAGGGTTGCGCTCCGGGGGTTTGCTGGTGTGGAAAGGAGAAAGGTGAAGACTTGAGTTCTCTTCTTGCGTGCGCAGAGAGAGAGGGAGAGAGAGAGGGGAGGAGTCAAGACAGAGGAAAGTGGCGAGGAGGATCGGCTTTGGGAATTACAGAGGGAATCATGGTGCTTTTCAATTTTCTTTTTTCTTTTTTTCTTTTTTTACACCACTCTGTTAAAAAATTACAATTTTATTTTTTTTTTTTATGTTTTCACATTTGTTTATCATTGTTAGTAGTAGTTCATGTAGTTGTTGGACCGGTTCCAACAAAAAGTACGGACAAAGATTCCTTTGGGAAATCATTATCTTTTTCTTTTTTGGAACCAAGGAGCGTAATTTTGTGTTTATCCATTTGTTCATTTCCATTTCCAATTTAGATATGTTCGGACCAGATCTAACCATTCGTGTGAGCGTTCGTTCTGGCTCGTCTCGTTCAAACATCGCAGTAGTTTTAACGATACGTCATCCATAATTTCTCACTTGAATAGAATCGCTATTCAAGTAACACCGCCGACCCGTTTATTTATTTCTATTTTCACTTGTACGATCCAAAATACACCCCTCTAGTCTTTGAAACTATAAGAGATGTTCATTTAATCGACTCGACGATCGCAGCTTCGATCATAACCCCGTGCAAACGTGCTTTAAGGCGACGAGAAATATCATTTATTCAGAAACCGGTGCAAAAACCTTTCTTTTTCCTCTTCATATCTCTATGAAATAAAAATTATAAATGGTACCTTTCAATCGTAAAAATAATTCCATTTTAATTTCCAACCAGAAAATGCCTTTTGGTCTCGAGTCTCGAATGAATTATTACCCCACTTTAAAGTCATCGGACGCGCATTGTTGACCAAGCGTTTCTTTGACCCTGACCTTTTCATTAGCAAATCCAACATCGTCCTGTTCTTGTCTCCATGCCGTGTCAAATGCTTCTGCTTGACCAATCTCTCTCTCTCTCTCTCTCTAAAATCCTGACCGAACCTAGCCCGAGATCGAAGGCGTTTTCACCCACAGCCACGTCACTGACGAAAAATTATCCAAAAACCCTACGCTTAATGCACTTTTGACCTTCCAATTATTTTTTTTTCGAAACCTTCCAATTACGTTAATTGAGTTTTAAATATTTTCACGTTTTTTCAATTGAACTTATTTGACCAATTTTATCTAGAAACCGTTGAGATGCCGGTCGTCCTACGTAACATGTGTTAGTGTTGACGTGAATAATTTTTCATAGCATTTTAACATTTTTCAAATTTATGTTATTATCCATTTTTATCTTTTCTTCGCGTGTTTTTTTTTATGGCTATGGCAGGCCAGAGCATTGGGCCCTTGCCCATATTTAGGCAAGGGCCACACACATTCCCCCGTGGTTGGCGAGGGCCATGGCGACATCGCCTAGACTAGGCAATGGTCGGCTGGCAACCTTGTCGACTGTGGTTGTAAAAAAAAACAAAAAACAATACATTCTGAAAAATAATATTAAAATTCAATTGAAAATCGTCAAAATCAGCAGGGTTCATGCCATGTAGGGCTACTGGTCAAAATTGGTCGGATGAACTCAGTCAGCAAAACATGAAAAGGTCTATGATCGATTAGCATAATTAAAAGGTTTATACTTAAGTTAACAAAAGTGCAATGGGCTTTTGACTTTTTGGGCAATTTTCCCTCGTCTTAGGCTAGTCAGAGAAATTCGATTGTTCGCGTCTCTTGAGACCATCGCAAGTTCCCTCGATACCTCGACGACGAACCATCATCAATCGAAATATTCCACGGTTAGCATCATCGGCGACACCTGCTTATTCGCATTTTGCGGAGCGCGGTCAATCTCGATCGCAAATTTGGCCGTGAATCCGTCATGCCCGACGGGTTCTTTTACAATGTCACCCTAAAACGTTTGAATTCGCAATTCATTATGTTTTTATACAACTAAAAAAAATACAGGTACGAGAACAAACGAGTGGTGGATGTGGGCTGGAGTGGCATCAAGCCTTCTCCACCACCTACTTTTTCCTTTTGGCAATTCCCAACTACCTGCTGCTAATTAAAAAACTCCATTTAATCTGAAACTTTGGAGCCGGGCATCATCCACTAAATATTGTCCACTGCTATGATTGGATTATATATATTTTACTCTATGGTCTCCAGGAATATAAGTCGGTTGAGTATGCGATACCACGAACTTTTTAACGAGCGAACTCCTGTTGTTTTTCCGCCCCCCACCAAAAAAAAAATTATATTATTTGAAAAATAGGTGGAAAAAAGGGTCACGATTCTCATTGCCATTGACGTGTGACTTTGATAATCAATGACCGTGTTTCGAAGGATGTAAACGTAGGGGCGTCAAAAACGAACTAGAAAATCAAATCGAACCGAAAATTCATGTATTTATGTTCGGTTCGATTTTCATACATTTCGGTTTGGTTCGGATAATTGAAAAATAACTATTCTCTTTTTTCTAGTTCGGTTATTTCGATTCGATTAATCCAATCGCATTGGAAATCCCTAAAATAATCATTTCTTCCTTCTTTTATTTTTATTTTTTCCCTTGGGGGGGAGCCTTCTGTTGGCCAGATCTGGTGAGGCGAGGGCTTCGCAACCCTCGCATAGGGTTATCCGATTCCGTCGACTTTGAATCAAAAAGAAAAAAGAAATTAACAATTAAAATAAAAATCGAACATAATTGAATCGAATAGAACTAAACTGAATTTTTGTTCGGTTCATATTTAGTTTTGGGCAATATTTGGTTCGATTTAAGCTTACACCATAATGGTTCAAATTCGGTTCTATTTTCTGAAAAATCGAACCGAACCATTGACATTCCTATATAAAAATACAGTTATGCCCCATTAGTTCTTCTCATAATGTAAAAACTAGAAAACCATCAAAAAAATAGTCGTACTCCTACGTGTCATGGTTGAATGTTTCGAAATTTCAGCATTTCGCATTAGTAAAATTCGATGCGTTTGTCATAAATTCCACGCGAGGTAATAATAATAATAATTAAAACAACGTAAATAATAACAATAATGTGCATGGGCTGGCTGATGACGAGCCCAGGGCTTATTTGGTGGCGCAGTTTCTCGGGCCTGTTTATTGGACGGGCTTGGTAGTTAAGGCTATGGGCTTGCTCACAACTAGATGCTTTTCCTTCTTGGCCCATTCAATGCATAAAATTACGAGCAACGTGTCATGTTTTCTAGAAATTATAAATAATGACATGAAATGCTTTCGTTACTTTGAAAATGAATCTGATCGAAGGAGATTTTCATACATTACTTTTTATTTTTTTCTCTTCTTTTTCCTCTTTTCTCCCCTGGTCGTCGACATCAGGCAAGGGCAGCCCTTGTCCTCGCTTGGTGAAAGAGGATGATCCTTGCCCAATGTCGGTGAGGGCGGCACTCGTATAAGTCTAGTGATCTTTTACCAATGGCTTGGCAATGACACTAGGGAGGGAGAAAGGAAAAAAGACAAAAAAAGAAAAATAAAAGACAAAAAAAAACAATAGCAAAAAAATATGTACGACAATAGTGCATTTGGTTAGGTCATTTTTTGAAATAACGAGAGCATTTTAGGCCCTCATTTGAAATAAAATCAACGTAATGCCCTTATTTGAGAAAAATAATGGCACTTTAGACTTTTATTTGAAAATTTGTCTTTTTATAATGATAAGACGGTAAAAGAGGAAAAACTTTAAAGTGACATCAAATCGCTATAAATTAGAAAAATCACAAAGCAATTATTTAAATGACGGGTAAATACATGATGAGCACGAGTTCTATCCGATAAAAATTTTAGAAAAATCTTGAATTGATTAATTAAATGACAGGCAGATAGTCGATCTCGTGAGCTGCATCCAAAAAAGTTCAAGAATACAATGTATGTTTTTTCAAGTAACGATTAAATAATATATAGCAATTACATAAATTGTAATTAAGTACTTACATAATTAGATTACATATAACATTTTTATTTTTTAGGGTTAATATCGTAAAAAATCCAAAAACGGTACACCTATGACAAATTTATATCCAAACTCTTTTTTGATCGCCAAAAATCTCAAATTGGTACATTTATGAAAAATTTACCCTAAACTAATTTTTTTACTATGAAAACCTCTAAACTATTATACCAGTGACAAATTTACCATTCGCCAAATTGGGTTAATATCATTAAAAACATCAAATTGACATATTTATGACAAAAAGGGTAAAAGCCTTAAAATGGTATACCGTGAATTGTCATGTGCCATCATACTCAGCAATTTGACATTAGATTTAATGAAAGCTAACAGAGGGCAATTTGTTACAAGTGTACGAGCTTGGGGTAAATTTGTCATAACTATATTAATTTAAAATTTTTATTATTAAAAAATTAATTTGAAGTAAATTGTTATAGATGTATCGATTTAAGGTTTTTCGTATTAACCCTACTTTTTAAGCGAAATAATTTAAACACCTCGCGCGTTCATTATGTCAAATTTCCCATCGATGTAGTTGAAACGTTACTCGTCTAAAACCCTATCCACCGTGGAATTATCTAGTAATAGGAGGCGCAGGGCCATTCCCCTAGGCAGCCGACCAACCTCCACGTGTCCGCTGCATCAACCGCACGATTGGCACCCACCCCCGTCGTTTCACGAGGGCGACGGACGAAAACGGGGGGGCCCACGGTAACAAGGTGCTAGCAATTGCAAGGATCGTAGCTCGGGGGACCAGGTCATCACTCCGACTGCCTAGTGCTGCTGCCACCGATATCATAGATAAAGGGCCGTCGTTAAGCTCGAGCTAGTTAAAAAGGCGTGAGGGGGAGACTGGGGGAGAGAGAAGAAGCAGAGAGCGACAGCTTCTTCGTCGTCGTCGTCGCTGTTTCTCTCAGAGTTTTTGAGGGTTTTGGCTTCTCCGACGACTCCGCGAGGTAATGCAGGGAGGCGCTGACCTCTCGCCGCCGCCTTCTCTCGTCGTCGTGGCCGGGGAAGGGGTTTTTGGTTACGCTCTATTTCCTGTCTTTTTTTTTTTTCCCTCTTGGCCTTTGACGTTTGGGGTTTTCGAAATGCTGCTCTAGTTTTGCTCCGGTTCGGAGCTATTTCGCCCTTCTCTGGTTTGCTCTTTCGATCGGTGGCTACAACGTCGGGTTGTTGCGTGTTTTTTTTCCTCTTTTTTTTGGGTCCCTTTGTAGTTTATTTCGGTTCGCAAGTGGTCGGTCTGTTGTTTCACTCTGCGTTGACATCGGTAGATTGAGAGCTGTATCCTTTTGTTGTTCGAGATTTTTTTATTCTGGTTTGTTCTTGTTGTGTGGCTTTCTTTCATGTTTTAGCATGTTAAAGCTCGATTTTGTAGGATGTTTGTCTCTGCATGCTATCTGTACTGGCTTAAGTACTGGGGATCTCGTGTTTCGAGAGGAAGATTCGCTTATGCACTCTGTGTTTTTGTCTTCCGTTATTGTAGGATTCTGTGAAAATTCGAATTACAGCTCCAGCTTCTTGAATAGAGAGGTAATGTTTTCTTTAATGGGGTTTATTTCCACTTGTCCGAGGCTTCAGTGGACTGATATGGTGGCCGATGAGGCATCTTTCATTTTACTCTTCCCCATGTATATGTTGTTGAAGTAGATGTTGGTAAGTTGGTTTTGTCGTTTCCCTCAATTCTTCGTCACCGAAGTTCCTGCTAAGTTTATGTGACTGGGGAGGTGCTAATTCGGTAGGTGTAGATAGGCTTATGGCGGTAAGCTTGTCTGTGACTATGACTCACATGCACCATAGCTGCCTTTGAGCATGGTTTTAATTGAACCACTGATGCCACTTTTTTATACTTTATAAACCTTTATATCCATGTTACTGTTGATAAGTAAATTCAACTATATGTGATTGAGGAGGTTGGTTTATTATACATGCCTATTCTAGTAAATTATGAAATATGGATGGAATGTGGGTTGCTTATGGAAAAAAGTGCGTGAAGTAACTCTTCTTCATTAACTTCAATTGACCTTTGCACATCAATCATTTCCAGCTTATTTTGGTAAGGCATCTCTTGCCCTACAATCTCTAGTATGCAAAGTTAAATCACTCTACTTTTCTTCCACTTCGGATCTAGCATGGAATCCTCTGATCCTGAGGGAAATGGGGCGCACAATGGTGTCCAAACCTCCCTCATCTGATGTCACGACGAATACTGTTCCTGATCGAGTGGAGGATATAAATGCTCTCGCACCAATGAAGAAAAAGACTGCACGGGTTCCAATAGCCAGGCGAGGGCTTGGTTCCAAAGGCCAAAAGATAGCCCTTCTGACGAATCACTTCAAAGTTAATGTTAAAAATGTTGATGGCCAGTTCTTTCATTATTCTGTACGTGCATTTTTTACTTTTACCATCTCTTATTTTAATACCTTGTTTGCGACTAACTGATGGCAACGTTAATATGGTTTTGACATTGCATTAATCTTTCAACTCTGTACTCAGGTAGCTGTGTCTTATGAAGATGGTCACCCTGTTGATGCAAGGGCATTGGAAGGCGAGTGATGGACAGAGTGCAGGAGACTTATAGCAGTGAATTATCTGGAAAGGACTTTGCTTATGATGGAGAGAAGAGCTTGTTTACCATTGGGTCTCTTCCACGCAACAAACTGGAATTCACAGTTGTTCTTGAGGATGTATCATCAAGCAGGTAAGCATTGTTGCATTCTATCGGTGCTCTCCAACCCATGGGTGGATTATTTTGATCCTCATTTTTCGTGATTTGTGTAGGAATAATGGAAATGCTAATCCCGATGCTCATGGAAGTCCAAATCATGGTGATCGGAAGAGAATGCGGCGGCCTTATCAGTCAAAATCATTTAAAGTAGAGATTAGCTTTGCTGCGAAGATACCCATGCAGGCAATTGCAAATGCTCTGCGGGGTCAAGAATCAGAGAACTTTCAGGAAGCCGTTAGGGTGCTGGATATAATACTGAGGCAGCATGCAGCTAAGCAGTAAGCCAGTCATGTTTCTTCCCTTTCCTTCTTTTTTGTCCTGTTTGTTTTGGAACTCTATAGTCAATACTATCTTGTTGACTGCTGCAGGGGATGCCTTCTTGTTCGCCAGTCATTCTTTCATGGTGATCCAAAAAACTTTGCCGATGTGGGGGGTGGTGTTCTTGGTTGCAGAGGATTTCATTCGAGCTTCAGAACTACCCAGGGAGGCTTGTCCCTTAATATAGTTTCGATACTTGCACAATTAGTAGATAATTCATTACCTTTTGCTAACTAACCAGTAACCACTGCATTTATTCTAGATGTATCGACAACCATGATCATACAACCTGGGCCATTGGTGGATTTTCTAATTGCTAACCAAATGTGAAGGATCCTTACTCACTTGACTGGTCAAAGGTGATTTATATTCTTCCTAAGAGGTTATGCCTGCTGCATTCATTCTCCTCGACTGTTGAAATTGCTTCTTGCCGACTTTGACACAACAGGCAAAACGGACACTCAGAATCTTCGATTAGCAAGCCCCACAAATACTGGTACAAGATACTGGACTAAGTGAAAGTCCGTGCAAGGACCAACTGTATGCTTTTGCCTCCTTCTTTTACTCTTTCTCATTTTTTGTTCTCTTGTCTGTACTGAGAGATATAATGCATGTCGAAGAATTATGCAACTATTCATGTCACAGATTCTCACTGAAGCAGAGAGTGGAAATGCTGATGGGAGGTTCAGCCTGTGGAACTGTCTATGTTATTTGTCAACCATAGGACATAGATTTGCTTTATTCTGAGATTTTCCATGCATTAATGTTGGAAAACCAAGCGTCCAACTTATATACCACTGGAGGTGAACAATCTCTGGAATTGATACTATCCCCTTTAGCTAAATTGCTGACGTATAATATTACTGATCTGTATGAATCTATCTGTGACTCTTTTATGTTTTTAGCTCTGTACATTAGTGTCCTTGCAACGTTACACAAAATCTTTAACTATTTTCCAAAGAGCTTCGCTGGTTGAGAATCGAGGCAGAAGCCCAAGAAAGGATGAGGGTTTATTCAGATTATGTGTCTCCTCCTTTTTCTGATTGATTGATTTAACAGCTTTAGCTCAGTTTATACTTACATATATAAAATGTGATGGTTTTCTCTAGGCTTTGAAGCGAAGCAACTATGATTCTGAACCTATGCTGCGTTCATGCGGCATTACATTAGCAATAGCTTTACTCAAGTTGAGGGGCGTGTTCTACCGGCTCCTAAGGTGCCACGCTGGTGTCCCTTTTGCACTTTGTTTGCTGGATAACAAAATTCAGTTTGCTTGCAAGGGACTGTTTAGACAATCATCTGAATAACACAGACTTCTGTGGCTTCTTTGGCTTCCTTCCCAGCTAAAAGTGGGCAATGGAGAGGATTTCTTTCCCGCATGGACGGTGGAGCTTTCAGAATAAGGTTATTTGAATTATCTGCCACTGATTATTGCATTCATTAGTCTGTTTACGCCATCTTTTCATTCTTCTGCAGAAATTTGTTGAGCCAGCTAAGATACAGAAATGGGCTGTGGTGAATCTTCTCTGCTCGCTGTGACGTGCGTGGGCTTATAAGAGATCTGACTAGATTAGCTGAAATGAAAGGACTTGTGAGTCTTATATCCTGTCTGCGCTGCAACATTTTCCTTGATGACACCTTCCTCATCCCCTGATTGCCCTGTTGGTTGTTTCTTTTATCTTGTTTAATGTCGATTTTAATGCATCATATCCCCATATGCTCATGAATAGTCAATTGCCATCATGTAGCTCACCGAACAACCTTTTGAGGTGATTGAGGAAAGCCCCAATTCAGAAGAGCCCCTCCTGCTGTTAGAGTGGATAAAATGTTCGAGGAGATACAGGCTAAACTACCTGGGGCACCACTCTTCCTTCTTTGTTTGATTCCTGAGAGAAAGAACTGTGAAATCTATGGTATAGTCCACTGCATCTGTTTGTTTCTTTGCCCAATTGTTGGTTACATATCTAAGATTACTTGTGCTCATTCATACTTTAGGTCCGTGGAAGAAGAAAAATCTTTCTGACTATGGAATTATTACCCAGTGCCTTTGTCCCATGAGGATCAATGACCAATACCTCACAATCTTCTTCTCAAGATTAATGCAAAGGTGAACATTCTAATGATTAATTCTTTTAGATCCTTTTTGTGTTGTGAGTTAACCAGTTGATGATGATTTAAGCTGTAGTGGTCCTTGCTCGATGATTATCAAGCCATTGCTCGATGATTATCAAACCATGCATTTAGACCTATGCTTTCTTCCTGCAGCTAGGTGGCTTGAACTCTGTGCTGACGCTAGAGCATTCTCCTTCTATTCCCGTGGTTTCCAAGGTCCCCACAATGATCCTTGGAATGGATGTGTCTCATGGCTCTCCTGGGCATTCTGATATTCCGTCCATTGCTGCGGTGATGTGCTAATTCAGCTCATTTAATTACTTGACGTAGCTAGTAGCAGGATTAGTGGCTTATAAGGTTCCCTGTCAATTACATCTCAAATGCAGGTGGTAAGCTCTCGCCAATGGCCACTAATTTCTCGCTACAGAGCAACTGTCCGTACGCAATCCCCTAAGGTAGAATGATAGACTCTCTGTTTAAAAAGACGTCTGACAAAGAGGATGAAGGTATAATAAGGTGAGTTTCTGTTGTCTACTATATTCATGTGGGAGATTGCTTCTTAATTTTGAGTCATTATGAGAGATCATCTCTTATGACCACGTGTGCATCTTCCATTTATTTGTTGCTTCATCCAATATGTCAAGCCTTTTTTGGGTTTCCAATTTCAGAGAGCTTCTCCTGGACTTTTATGTGAGTTCCGGCAAAAGGAAACCTGACCAGATTATCATATTCAGGTCTGTATCTTTAATGATGTGATGTCTTGAGTGTGCCAGTCATTTATGCATTATTTGTATTGCCAATAACTTTTTAAGAGGACCAGAAGTACAATTGATTGCGCTCTCCAGAGGGATGAGTGGTAGTGTCTTGGGCCTTAGAAAAAGGAGCGTAAGGAGATGTATGAGTGATTGTACTTTTGCTTTCACTTACTCAAGTTTGCTCACCCATAGATAAATGCGACATTGTATGCGTGCTCTAGTATATTTTGGGAGTTCTTCCACATTTCTCATGAGAAATTCTCAATTTTATTCTCATTGATTAATGGGTAATCTTTGAGATTAAAAGTTTTGAGTTGTGCGCAAGTGTTGGCAGCAGGATGGCATGAGTTGAGCCATTGTTTTTTTGGCTATTTGATTTTCTGCCCTTGCCTCGTGACTATATTGCATAATAAAATACGACTCCTTTGCTGGACATGGTGAGTAAAGCTGAAAAAAGGCCTTCCCTTGTCAAATTAGTACTGTTACGTGGCTTTTGGTTTGTCCTCTTGCAAAGTCAATGCCTAAAGGCCTTTATTATTTCAGGGATGGAGTTAGCGAATCTCAGTTTATGCAGGTCCTAAACATTGAATTAGATCAGATCATTGAGGTCAGTACAGTCCGCACTGGATCAAAGAAGGAACACTGGTTCTCAGAGTTGTTCCACATATTTATGAGATTAAAGTGTTTTATGCTCGGAATTTTTTGTTCAGGCCTGCAAGTTCCTTGATGAGAAGTGGTCCCCCAAATTCGTGGTGATCGTGGCTCAAAAAAACCACCATACAAAATTCTTCCAAGCTGGATCTCCAGAAAATAATGTTCCTCCTGGTAAGCCTTTGCTTAACAGCTTGACCTATGTCTTCATTGAGTGGATCTGCTGAATTTAAACATTGGTTCTGAGTATTGTTCCACAAATTTATGTACTTCAATTTGCAGGAACTGTCATAGACAACAAAGTCTGTCATCCTCGGAACAACGACTTCTATCTTTGTGCGCATGCAGGGATGATAGTAAGTTCCTGCATTAACTTCAGACTTTCAGTTCCTACTGAATGCCTTGCGCTATCGGTGGTTGTTTTGTTTGGGTTGGCACAATAAAATGTAGTTGAACACAGAAAGTGCCTGATTAGGTAAACAATGCAGTCCCCTACCATTTACCTTGCAACAAGACATTTTTTGTAGGATTTACTTTGCACTAATTCGGAGTGACTGTCCTCTCTTGTTTGCCTACCTTTGCCTACCTAACTCTCATGTTCTATAGCCAGCTCTCTTGAATGACATGATATCTCGAATACTCTCAGATATTCTTGGCCAATGTCACGTTATGAAGAAAGTGGTAGACAGAACTTGCTATGTGGCTCTAAGTGACTTCATTAAAAGATTTAAGAACCAACAGCTAATATGTCCTTTTTGACAGATGGGTTGGAGTTAAGGATTAGTTTAAGTATCAGCAACCGGAGTGTTATGCTTTTTTTTCCAACTGTCGCAATTGTCTCTTATTTTTCATTCCAGCTTTATTTCCAAATGTTAGAAACATTTCAAGAATGAAACAATTTGGCAATATTTACCCTTCTTTTGTTTCTCATCTTCCATATCTTGTTTGATACTTTGCAGGGAACCACTAGGCCTACGCACTACCATGTGCTATATGATGAGGTTGGTTATTCAGCAGATGATTTGCAGGAACTCGTACATGCTCTATCATATGTGTAAGTGCCTTCTCAATCTTGACGACTTTTCTCAATTAAATCACTGGAATTGCTAACTCTTTTTCATCACCATTTGCAGATATCAGAGAAGCACAACTGCGATTTCTGTAGGTAAACATGCTTAATTCATTTTTTGAATGTCCGAAGAATTTTTTTGTCCACGAACAGGTTTTGTAACTGGGTATATTTTGGGTCAACTCAAGTGGGGAATCTGCTTAGGTTTAGCGTGTATAATACTTGCTTGAGAGGATGGGATCATTATGTGGGATGGGTCCTTCAATCTCGTTAGCACCTAATGAATCTCTCTCGCATGTGTAGTCGCTCCCATTTGCTACGCCCACTTGGCGGCTACCCAGCTGGCGCATTTTATCAAAGGCGAAGATGCATCAGAGACATCGTCTAGCCACGGTGGGCTGACATCTGCTGGAGCCGTTCCCGTCCCTCAGATGCCGAAACTGCAGGACAATGTCAGCAGCTCAATGTTCTTTGTCTGAGCCTCATGTGCGGTTTCACTTGTATGCGGTAAGAATATAGTAGTCTTGACAGTCTTCTTCCATGGGGCCTCTGTCGTTTTTTCCCCGTGGATATGCTAAATATTTAATCCATATGACGGCAGGGTTGGTCTGTATATTGTGTTTATATGTCCTGACCTGGATGTGACTTGGTTAGAACTGCTAGGTTGTTTCTAACTTTGCTCCTGAATTGGCCCCATCCCACCATGCAGCGAAGTCCAACTGCATGCATTTTGCGTACTGTGACTAGTGTATTCTCAGATTTCCTTTACATGGAAATGGGTGCATCTCTTTTGGATTGATGAGGGGCCTATTCCAGCTGCACACTGGATCACTATTTAAATGAGAGCCTGCCTAGCTCAGGGTGGGGCGGCATGGTGGTTTCACCGGCCACTCAGCAAGTGATCGGAAGAAGTCATTCATAGTTCGAAGCTTAACCGGTGGCTTTCACCGGCCACTCGGCAAGTGATCGGAAGAAGTCATTCATAGTTCGAAGCTTAACCGGTGGTTTCACCCATGCGGTGACGCCACTTAGAACTGTTCCCATTCATAGTTCAAAGCTTAACCATGCGGCGACGCCACTTAGAACTGTTCCCAATGCCATTGTTTCTTTCGTAAGCACTTACATTAGGCTGACATCAATCGAAAAATGAGGACGCACTCGATGGGAAACCCTTTAAAAGGGATTAGTTCAAAGGTTGCCTTCTCTTTCCAAACTTCATCTCGATTTTGCACGGCAACATTTCGGCCATAAGAATGTCATGATTTCGGTCCGGTTTTCAATGTAGGGTTAAAATTAGAGCGCTGTAATTTGTTAAAAAAAAAAACCGAGGTCAAGTCTCGTACTTTCTAATCAATCATTTGTTGCCTTAAATTTTCAAAAAATGTTTACCCAACTGCTGGAAAGCTTGGTGAACATTTTTAAAAGTTGACTCTTAATCAAAAAGTTATAATTAAGTAATTGAAAAAAAAAGTTATGACAATGGAAAAAAAATTATGATTCTTGTAATACCCGTATCTCATTAATAAATCACGATATTCAGCTAGCCATGCGGGCCTTGTCTCACTTTATACTTTCTCACTTGATATTTTGCTGCGTTTTTTCTTTTCAAATTCAAAATATCTGAAGGTGTGGAATCGCATGTGGTATCTGTCGGAAAAAAAAAAACTGAATACCCATTAATTTTTGTCAAGAAAGTAAAAATTAAAAACCACCGTTTCTTTCTATTAAAGTTGAAACAAACAGGCCCCCAATAGGAATTCAACGGTTTGCTAATGCCGTCGGAAGGAGGGTCGCATAAGAGAGGAATCAGAACTTGGTTTGACATCACAATCCCTCCTCTCCGCGGGCATTAAATTCAAACACATCTTACAACAATATAGTATTTCTTTGAGTAGCTCTAACCTTAAGAGACCAGAATGAAAGCTTCCGCTCCTCCACTGTTGCTGAACCCAGTTGAACACACTTAACAGTGGGTAAGAATGCGAATTCAATAAAGAAAAACCCCTTTTGAATTGGAGAACTAAGATCCCGATTTCAAGAGTAGGTTTAAGGAAGGAGGCTGGGAGGCGAGGGCAAATTTAAACATCAAACAGATTGGTAGGGCTATACAAGGTTAAGATAAAACCAAGCACAAGTTCTAAACCCACCACATCACTCTCCAAGGTACGGACTTCTAACCAATAGAAGACAAGACTCGAAACGACATATCAGATCAGCACTCATTGCAGTAAGTGTAGACAATGTAGGTTTTGCTCACAGGACATACAGAATCTATCCTCGGTTATTTAAAACAACGATAATGAACCAGACAGAGATGCTATTTTGCGAAGCCGTCAGTGCCACTACTACTTTCCAAGTTCAATGCTTTAGGATACTACTACTTTCCAAGTTCAATGCTTTAGGCTGGTGAAGATCGCACCAGTGCCCCCTCAATCCTAATAGACACGTAATGATAAAAGGAGCTCCAATCTCGACACTATGAACTTGACAGCACTTGGCCAGAGAGGATTAGAATATAGCAACTTACGCATATCTCCATTCACGTCCTCGAAGTCGAATAAAATTTGACCAACCGCATCGCCCATCTTCTCCTTACTTCAGACAACTTAATATAGGTCATGTAGAGCAACGAAGATACGGAGTCGGAGAGCTACATATAGTCCTCGGGAACATCAAATCTTGCCAAGCTTCCACACTTTGGAACAACCATATCAAAATACTCATATCAACTGCAGCATCTGCAGTATGTATAACCCTGAGAGGAATCACAGATAAGCCCCAAGAAACTTCTAAACGTTCATAGCAGAACTCCAGAGACCACAAACCAAAATCTAAGTGGCATTGAGATGAAGGGAGAAAAGGATCTTTGGGGTGTCTTTGGACAAACGGAATGGTACATTGCCAAGCAACTTCAGGGGAAAAACGCTTCCATCGTACATCATGCTATGAAAAGTTTACAAGGGTTGCCAGACCAATAGACTCAAGGGTTGAATGAAAAATCCTAAAAGGATTAAATAGGTGTCCTTTGAAATAGATGCAATGAGATCGAGGTACTAAAAGGTCACAAAGGATAAATCACCAGAAAGGTCCTATCATGGAGAAGAGAAAATACACATTGAACTAATAGATAACAGTGAGAAATGAGTGAACGAGGTTTTCCCCCTTTTTTCCTTTCCAAGGTGCAAAGCACTTGAGCTGCTTTAAGAATTATGAAAGATATATCCTCACCTGACACAGATCTGCTTCCAGAAGCATAGCATCACTATGGTTGCTATGGATGCTAAGAGAAGCCCCATCAAGCTGGTATAGAAAATGTAATTGTAACAAAAATTACGCAAAAGGGCGAAACAAGACTGCAAAAACTTGTTCGATCGGCCATTAAAGAACAGAACAACTATTTCAACAACCGAGGTTCACAAAAAGTTATTTTCCCACTCAACGCATTAAATGTTTTCGGCAAAGGATAATATAATAGAGCCTCATGCATGATGGTGAGTTTTTAGTTAAGGAAATGTTCTCTGCTTGAAAACTCTACTTGTTCCCCAACACTTTCAACGTAAGGAGAAAATGGAAATGAAGAACTATAAAGTTTTTAAAACCAAGTGAAGGGGAAAGTACTGGAATAGCAATTACGATACAAGTTTGAGATTCAGGTCTAGGGATCTCTATAGAAGACAAATAGTTTCTAATCAGATTTAAAGATACTTTGCAAGAGATCCTGGAACTTCAGAAGATTCACCAAGAGTCCAAAACTAAATGACTGATGCATCTATGAAGGAATCTGCACAATGAACATACAAAGCATGAAAATACTAATTATAAATGACTATACAAGCACGTAATAAGTTGGATCAAGCACCATACCTTTCAGCTCAAAAGATGAAAAGATATTAATCTCATATATTAGCAGACCATCTAAAAGAGCATGCAAAAAGGAGAAGCATAAAAAGATATCAAAAAAGAAAAAAGAGCATGACAGCTCAAACCATATTAAGTTCAAACAAGCAACAATGCTGAGCTATATTTAAATCTGTCGATGTTGTCACCTGCATTTACTACACAAGCATTAACAAGCAAAACAAGAGTGTAGTGGCAAATATACCTGTTCATAATGATCCATACATAATATCAAGAACAAGCAAGTATTGACAAGTGAGACATCTATGAAAGCAGCTCCACACATACTATTGAATTACATAACACCAATGCAATATCTAATTGATATTAATAGGTACTTTTAGATGTAAATCAAATATAGTTGTTTCGCATGAGACAGTAAACACAAGGCTTATACATTGTAAGATAAAGAGTTTTCACAATCCATATGATATTCTAAGCCTAGACAGGTCATTTTGTAACTGAAGGCCTTTCTTAACATAATCAACAAATCATGTGGGACTTGAAAAAGTTTATCACTTTCAGTATCGTACCATAGACAACGTTTGTTTTAAGACTTCGATGTATCCAGCAGGAACCCGAACAAAAATATCTGTAAAGAACGTCCTTACTACCAAGGTTTAGTGTGTTAAGACTGTCCGGTCAAAATTGACCAACCCAAATCATAAAATATACGAACACCAAACTCAGCATCACACAATAGACTGTTCTAAGCCATGAAATGATGCAGGCCGATACATGAATCAACACAAATTTAACAAAAAATTCTAAGTACTCAACTTCTTGGATGAAAACTATGTGCTTTGGGACTAACAATGGTTTGCTGAGAGTTTCAAACAAAAAATATGAGGCAACAAACACTCAACATGGCCAACTTATCTGGTCAGCTCCTTTGATTATTTATCTGGCCAATCAATTTACCATACCAACGCAACACTTTGGACATGCTTAGCAAGTGTATTGAACAATGACGAGCGAAGTGGAAGGCCACCCAAAAGATCATAATACATCTTAAATGAAGGACAATGGGAATGATGAAAGCAAGGAAAAGAAATGAGATAAAAATACTCCACAAGCAACAGCAGATGTGAGATCTTACTCACCTAGTGTCCCATGTAGGGGGGTCCACCGCCCTGCGGAGGCCGACCAGAAGTCCCCTGACCCATCTGTGGATTCTGATAAACACCTTGCATCCCAGGTTGCATCCCATAGCTTCCGGCAGGTTGGCTAGCATATCCTCCCGGCATCCCACCTTGGTTCATCGGAGGTGCTCCAATACCTCCCAGTAAATTACCAATTCCCAACCCAGCTCCTTGGGTGGCAAGGATAGCAGTCAAGGCCTGTCCAAGTGCTGGATTAAACGCCTGCGCTGGGCCAGGATTAACCCAACGGCCGGTCCTGCAGGCGCCATCAAATGTCCTGGAGCCGATCCACCACCAGCTGCATACTTATTTTTGTCTTTCCTGGGATGCGAATACTGTGGTTGGTGGTATTGGTGATGCTGTTGATGCCCGCTGAAGGTTTTACCTGGTTTTGGCCCATCAATTGCCTTTTGGCAGTGCAAAGTAATTCCTTCGAAGTTCTTGTACGGCTCTTCCAAAGCCTTCTTAGCACTCTCAAGGGACTTGTAAACAAACAATGCGAAACCTTTCGGCTTACCAGTCTGTTTATCAACCCCAAAGGACCATCCTCCACCTCCCCAAACTGCTTAAAGAACTCCAATAGCTTCTCAGGATCAACCTCAGCAGACACATTGCTCACGAAGATCTTTCTTTGGGTGTACTCCGAAACAGGAGGCGCGCTAGGAGGCGGGGCTGGGACAGGGGCCCGTGGATGCCAGCTGGCATGAGGGGACGCGGTTACCAATCTTCTTTTGTGGCTGCTTTTGAGAGCCTTCCGCGCGCCACTCCGATGCTTGAACAGGATGAATGCATAGCCCTTTCGACTTCCGGAGACCCTGTCCGTGACCGCCTTGCAGTCCTCGATCTCCCCGTACTTCCCGAAAACTGAAAATGAAATTGGGATTCGGCTAGTGGCGTCCAGCCAAAGGCCGTGCACGAAGATCTTCCTGTGAGCAGGATCCGCGTCCGCCACGCCTCTCACGCTCTCAATCAAGTCGGGGCTAAGCGTAGGCTTGAGGGGGCTGAGGGCGAGGGGGCGCTGGGCGGGGGGGGGCGGGGTATTAGCCACGGGCCTGCTTGAGAACCATAGTCAGCTGACTCCTTATGAAA
>JAGVVM010005035.1:0-27960 GCA_019149425.1 Psidium friedrichsthalianum
ACAACTTTGGTCAGTTTGTGCTAAAAGGTATAACAAGAGGGTTGGAGAATGCAATTATAACTAAGATCTAACGAGGTATCACCAAAAATTGCATAGGCGTAATTGCATATTACTTTAGATCCTGTCAAGCATTGGCTTCTTAACTGTTTTCCTACAATTCATCTTGACTCTCACAGATCTTTCCTATCAAAATGTCAGAATAAGGGTTGACTCAGCAGTTGCCACGTTAGAACTATTCCCCATCAGTTCAATTGTTTCCAGTGCCCTTTGCCTTTTTCATCGACAGTCTTCTGAAGAGTTGCAACAGAGCTCTGTAGATATGAGGAAAGTTAGCAAGTCATGGAACTGAACCCCGCGGAAGGCCTCATCAGACAAGCCGTTCATTTTAGCCTCCCTCTGTCTAATTACTCCTTTCCAAATAGCCATCGAGTTCAGCAAGTAATGCCACCGTGTTGCCACTCTAACAATAATTGCTTTTGCAACCACCAGTAGAGCCATTTTACCCTGGGAACCGAATCCTTCCCTTGTACATTACTATGGTTTGTTCTACAACTGTCTGAATAAGTCTGCAGTGCAAGTCGTATCGTCCTTGAAGAGGATTTAAATTAGAGTAATGGGCAAGACGCAATTTAAACGCCCATTCCTAATATCAAGCACTACCTCAACTCGACTGCCCTCCACTTTCCAGGCCCAGGTGCTCAAAGTCAGGTGATTTTCCTTCTAAACCAGGGTCAACTTTCGAGAACTTTTTACTTCAAACCATGACACTACCAGCAGAATCACATCATTGCTTGATGGTTGTTATATTCCTTTCAGATTTTGCATTCCACCGAAAGACGAAGATCCCAAGTCACAAGTCAACAGGATGCTTAAGTTGACAAGCTGTTATTTGGCCCAATTCAAATTCAAACCCTTCCGATCCATTCAAATCCAAAGAATATATTCCACAAAAGTTGCCCATCACAACCAAGAGAAAGCCTATATGTTTCCTCAAACATACTTCTCTCGCCACAATATTCAACCAAACTGCTCTATAAACATGGAAACTCCCATCTCCAACGGCTCACATTTCAACCATAACATTCGCTTCCGCAGGGTCTACTTACTTGGATAGCGTTTTTTAACCTGATAAATCTCTGGAACGCCTAAACGCACGCCATCAACCTGATTGAAACACCTGCGAAATCAAATCATTCAATAAACTTTCCACTGTCTTCTTCGAAACACACGTAACCATTAGATAATGATCATAAATCACCATCCAAGAAACGGCAATTTAAAGTTACACCTTGTTCAAAGCAACGGCACGACTGAGACCCGCTCCTCATCCCGGGGGTCCATGCTCTTCATCTGCTCAAGAAGTGCGTTCGGCATCCTCTATTCTTGAACACAGAACAACCCTAAGGCCTTCCCCGTCGAACTCCCGAGACCAAAACGAAGCTCCTCGGAGGAATTGCTCAGCGCGTACACCGGCACGCCCGCCAGCCGCTCCTGAATCTCCTCCACCGACATCGGCCGGCGCGACTTAGGTTGACCGAGCCAATTTGACGTTGCCAACCCTCGCCACCTGCGCGAAACCGGGCTCTTCGCCCCGGCGGAAGAGGCAACGAGCTTGAAATTCGAAATTCCGGCATCGAGCGCGTGCCTGCGTCTGGTTTTGGAGGTCGCAGAGCGACGATTGGAGATTGGACGCGAGGGAATCGGGGAGGCGAGAGAGGTTGCGGAGGAGAGAGGAGCAGTGTCCGTGGACGGCAGTGAAAGCTTGCTGGAGGTTGAATTCGTTGGGTGGTCGTCCGATTGGAGGGGAGGCCTCAGGATTGTGGAGGCGGAGCTCAAGTTCATGGCTTCTTCTGCGCAAACTACCGTTTTCGCGGGAAGACGACGAGGAGTTTGGAGCGGTTTCGAAGGGTTTGAAGAAGACGAAGGAGACATGGAAACGGACAGACGGAGGGTTTTGGGGTTTCGTCGGGGCAAAAAGATAATTACGCGGAGTTCATCTCTTAAGTCTCTAACTATATCGAATATGCAATTGGGTCCATAAACTTTTTAGTTTTTCCAATTGAGATCTTCAAATTAAGATGATCGGTTCCAAACCCATTTTAACTGTTAACAAGCTTGATCGCCGATATCAAAAAATATTTCAAATCCTTATTTGAAGATTTTAAAGATCACCTCCTGTCATTATTAAAAATGAGGATACAATTTGTTTTCTCGATCCGTAAAATTATTGTAAGCATTGATAGCATCGCTTTTATCCAGTTTAGAAATTTGATAATGCGATTTATGTTCATTTGGTATTCTAGATATGTTTGGGTTTCTTTACTTGTGAATTTCTTGCTTCATTTGCATCAAAGCTAGGTTCAAATACTTCGGGGTCGAAGGAACCATGCGAGCGAGTCGGGATTTACATCTAGATCAAGATGGAGGCGATGCACGCCGGATTTCAACAACTCCAAGAAGGAATGCGATGTGTTAATCGATGTCAAAGAGCGCGTGCCGGTGCGTGAGATGCCCGTGAAGCTAGCGAAAGTCCTAATGTAGATGATGATATGGATTCTTCAAGCAACTCTAGCAAGCAATCTTCCGAAGAAGATGGGGGAGATGGAGAATCTTCATCTACCGATGTAGGACAATGCCGCAGAGAAAGAAGAACTCGTTCTGATCGAGATCTTGGTGTCAACGCGAAGATTAATCCTGTTTTGAAGGGTGAACGGTTGGCTCCACGCACCTGAGTGGGAAAATTATTCAATAAGTCTTAAATTTATTGTACAATTAGCCAATTTAATACTAAGATCTTTTAATTGCGCCCTTGGTTCTAAACATTTTGACGATTTGTCAATTTAGTTCTAATCTTTTTATGATTTACCAATTTAGTCTTTCTGGCTAATTATCCAAATAATAGTTTCAAAACTGAATTGGCAATTTTCAAAATATTTAGGAACAAATCGACACAATCGAAAGGTTTAGGACTAAATTAGCATATTATTAAGAGGTTTAAAACTAAATTAGCGCAGTCGGAGGGGCCTAAGACTTTTTGCACAACTAATCCCAGCTGAACGTGCCTCTTTGAGCCGGAAGAAGTGCGTGGATGATAGGAGATTCAGATTCGTTGCTGCCGAGTTGAAGAAAGTGGCAAGCAAGATGAGATCAGCTTGGGAGAAGATTCCAAAAGAGAGTTGAAGCAAAAGCTTCTGCCCGAGCATTATCGCCAAGACAAGTTTCATGAAACTTCACGATCTTCGTCGACATGGATGTCCGTGGAAGAGGGCACCATGGAGTTTGATAATATCTTCAAATCCTCATCTGGGCGGCCCGTCTATGTTTCTGTGTTATCTCCCAACCTTATCGGACGTAGAGTTATGTTATCTCGTTAATCCTTCCTCTTGATAAAATATTATTGTGAAAGTTTCAATTTTTCATGTACATGTCATTTTCAAGGCAAGATGAATGTCATCTTGAAAGCGGATGACCAATCGTGTCGATACCAAGATTGGGCAATTAGGCCTGTTTAATTCAGAAATCGAATCAAACCGGTCTTACCCTGCCAGTTCCAAGCAGATTCCATAGAGATTGGTTTGGTCCTTTGATAAAAAAAAATTTTGGAAACTGACCTTCGGCCAGTAGTTCTACTTGGGTAGAATTGCTTTTATACTGGTTGTGATCACGTGGTTGGAAAGGTAAAAATTTGCTGAATGACTGACCAATTGAGAATGACGATTGTGGTGTACTTTGTGTGCTAAACGAGTTTGAAAGATCAACTAGATGACACATGCAGGCTTTTGTCCAAGGATGAGAGGAAATATTCAGTGGTTATGTAGTATCACGTCGTAGCTGACATGGCAAGCATTCACATACCGAAATCCACTCATAAATTGACACGTTTCCATGAAGCAGCAAGCAAATAAAAAAAAAAATCAAAAATCCACTCGTGACAAATTTTTTTTACCATAAAAAAAATTTCAATTAATACACATGTGACAAATTATCTTCTGTTAGTTTTCAGTAAATTGAGTTAATACCATAAAAACCCCCTAAATTGATGCTCCTACTTAGCATTTGACATATAATGAAAAACCCAAATTGATACAACTATAACAAACATATGGTAATGTATACACCCGAAAATTGCCACATATCATCCAACTCACAATTTGACGGTAAAATTCAACGGAAATTAACGAAGTAAATTTTTCACAGCTATACTGGTTTGGGAAAAATATACCACGGTGTATCGTTTGAAATTTTTTTGGTGGTCAAAAAAATAATTTGGAATAAGTTTATCACATATGTATTAATTTGAGATTTTTTATGGTATTAATCCTCTAAAATAACAATTGTTGATTAGTGCCAATTCTGATAAGCAACCACCTAATAATTGAGCCGGCATACGGGTAGATAGGATCTATTCCACTTAGTCCATTGTCTTCATTTGTAACAATGGAACACATCTATGTTATAGTAATTAAATATTAAATCACACATTCATCTAAAAGCTTAAGTTTTTAGAATAGTTGACAGTCGTCCTATAAAACTTACATGATATCAGAGCAAAAGCTCATGAGTTCAAATCTTTTCACGCCCTTTGCCTCCCCAGTGAAATATTTACACACATAATACTAAACGAAAATACCAGACTAAACGTGAGGAGGAGCGTTAGCGTAATTAAATATTAAATTACGCTTTTATTCAAAGCTTAAGTTTAGTGGTCTAACAAAATTTCACAGGTAACGCTTTTAATATTGGCTCACACTCACATATTTCCTATAAGAAATAAGAAATAAGGCATCACCTTATTTGTTTTTACGAAGAAACCATCAACAAACACCCCCCAAAAAAAAAAAAAAAATCATCGTTCACAGCTAGGCTCATTTGTTGCCAGATTTGGAACACGGTCCATCGCCAAGTTGGTTCCCTAAATCGACCCTCTGACAAGTTAGTTCCTATCTATCTTGAAATCGATCACTACTCCTAATCAACATTTCGGGACGCCTCAAACATTCACAATACAACATTTTAGGGCCGATCAGAATAGTTCCAGTATATACAAGTAAATGGGGACCGAACTTTGAAGTAGCTATAAGGGGCGGGACAGTCATCCTAGTATATATCTCTTCGACGATGGCGGTTAGGGTGAGTCTCTAAAATGCTCAGCCACGAGCTTGACAAAAGAGTCGCCAGTTTCATTAAACGGCGGGTACAGGGGATGACCGGCCGGCGACTGGCTCTTCCGACGGTCATGACCATCGGGGACGGGTCATTGGCTTTGTGTGGAACGGTTTCGCCTGATGTCATCCCTACAGTCAAAGCTATTTGTTCTCTGCTCGAATTGGGAAGTTAATCACGCTTTCAGATTCGATGATCTCTGCATCAAAATCCATTTCGATTACTCTTTAACGCAGCTATATTCCACGACCGTACACGTCGACTTGGCTCCTATTGACAAATGAACAAGGCCAGAACATGACCTGGCACGAGTAGAAATTCAAGGCCCGAAGTTACGATCACATGTTAGTTGGCTTCTCTTATTCATTTCGTTTTCGCTTTTGGTTGTTTCTTCTTCCTGGGGAGAAGGTTCGGTCTGCCTTTCGTTCGTCCTAGTGTGAAATGAGCAATTTGCACGTGCAGTCAAACGTTTGAATCTAGCTCGCAAGCGATGACTGAGAGTGTCGAAAAGGTGAAAAAGCAGTGGCTAACATTTGAGTGGTCTGACATAATTTGGACGTCTCTCTTCACCGTGAAACCTTTCAATTGTTTGACTAAAAAGGATTGAATTTTCAAATTCCATGAAAATTAGGATAAAGATGAAAATGCGGGTCCTTGAATTACGATACGAGCATTATTCGTCCCTCAAATTTACGATAGACACTATTTGTCTTCATAAAATCATACTCCAATTAAAACGTAGTCTTACTGTATCCCCTGAAGAAGCAAGGGATAACTTATCATTATAATAATTTGTATATTCTGAAGTTCGATCGAAAGAGCCAAAAAATCGAGAGAGTCGCTTTTCGAAAAGTTTGTCGGTAATCAAGCATCATGACATTATTAAAGAACGTCGTCTACTGTCCCACCAACAAAGACCAAGGGCGTCTTCTCTATGCTTGGGACGAGAGAGGCTGCTATTTCAAAGCATACAAATCAAACTTTAAACTAAATGTCCACTGAAAGAATATTACATTCGATGTTGAAGATAAGGCATGTGTTTCTTTATAAAAATTTTCCATAGCCTCATCAGCTGCACTTCCCTAGCTAGCTCCTAAAGTCATGGTTCCTCCCCACTTTCTCCTCGTAGCGCTCCCGAACCGTGGCGCTATGAACCCGGCCCTCCAGCTGGCTGACCGCCTCGCGCGCATCGGTAGTCGCGTCACTTTCCTTACCACCGTCTCCGCCCACCGCCGCATGATCGATCCTGTTTGCCTTGAAGGTGTGACCTTCACCACGTTCTCTGATGGCTATGACGACGGGCATAAGCCAGGGGTTGACTCCGAGCGCTTCTCAGCCGAGTTGGAGAGCCGGGGGTCAGAAGCTCTTAGAGGCCTCATCGACTGTAGTTTTGGACGAGGCCTCAGGTTCGCCTGCGCGCTCCACACGGTGATCCCTTGGGTCGACGACGTTGCTCGCTCCTTTCAAATCGAATCCATTCTCGTTTGGATTCAACCCGCTAGCGTGTTCAGCATATACTACTATTACTTCGATGGCTATGAGGATGTGATTAAGAACGTTACACGCCAAAGCCGTGATACGACGTCGCTCATCCGGTTGCCCGGCCTTACGCCACTAACCAACCGCGACGTCCCCTCACTTCTCAACCTTGAAAGCAAGCATGCTTTTTTTCTGTCAAAAGTGCAACGCCAATTCGAGCAGCTAAAAGAGGGGGGAAATACAAAAGTAGTACTTGTGAACACCTTCGATGCGCTCGAGCTCGAGGTATTGAGAGCGATCGGGACACCGAATATGGTCGGAATCGGGCCCCTTGTCCCGTTCCGTTTCCTAGATGCGCAAAATGATAATTCTTCTGATAAACCTTCCAGAGGCGACCTCTTCCGGGGCTCTGAGGATTATGTTCGGTGGTTGAATTTGAAGGAGGAAGCATCGGTAATTTATGTAGCCTTTGGAAGCATGGCGACGTTATCGAAGGCACAAAAGCGAGAAATGGCGTGCGGATTGCTAGAGACCGGCCGGCCGTTCTTGTGGGTGATTAGGGAGAGTGATGGAGATGATGATGTTGATGAACTCATTTACAAAGAGGAATTAGACAAGATAGGAGTCATAGTCCCATGGTGCTCTCAAATCGATGTGTTGTCGCATCCTTCGACAGGATGTTTTCTCACTCACTGCGGGTGGAACTCGACGCTCGAGAGCTTGGCGTGCGGCGTTCCAATGGTGGCGTTCCCTCAATTGAGCGACCAGATGACGAACGCAAAGTTCGTCAAGGACGTGTGGACGGTCGGGGTTCGAGTGTCTGAGATCGATGAAGAAGGCATTGTTGCGGGAGGTGAAATCAAGAAATGCTTGGAAATGGTCATGGGAGGGGGAGAGAGAGGTGATAGAATTAGAAGGAATGCAAAGAAGTGGAAGGATTTGGCCACGGAGGCATCCAAGGAAGGTGGATCCTCGGACAAAAATCTCAAGGCCTTTGTTGAAGAATTCGCAAAAGTAGAATGATTCTTGATAAAAATGCTGTATGTCGGCTTGAATTTATATATTCGTACTGTTCTTTAAATGCGCATGAATCTTTGAAAATTGTACCGACTTGAGTGACAATATAGTTCATGTACGAATTGGGACAAGTCTTATTTTGTGTTACTAAATAAGAGTTGTGGTCCTATATTTTTCAGCTTTCCCAAAACTAGTATTTGACTTGAAAGCCCCTTGAAATAGTTTGCCAAATACCCCCCAATTTTCTCTAAGGGACTTTGGAAACCAAAAACCCTCGGAAAAACTGAACCAATTACAGCATATATTACTTTGGTGGCGTTACATCTAAGATTGTGAACCAAAGTTCAGAATGTGGACTTTTGGCCTACATGGCAAGGGTTCGTTCTCTGATTCTATTTTTTTGAACAAAAAAGGATGAGAACTATGTTTATAATGTAAATGATTCTAATTTTGTTTCTAAGAATAGTTTTAGAGGCAAAAAAAATTTGACTTTGAAAAAAAAAAGAACTACTTTTCAGAAATACAAAACAGTATGAAGTCTCACATCTCTCACTTTTTCATTTTGGCTCTCTAATTACTTTCTCTCGACCTAAAACAGAACGAGGTCTTAGTTCTCTCATTAATTTTGTGTAATTATCAAATGCGTTTTGATCAGAAAAAAATTACTTGTAATAAGAATCATTTTTTTGGATCAGAATTGTTGACATGCAGGTCCTTAACGTTTTGGTTTTTGGTAGAACTCTTCTTTTCTTTTTTTTTTTTTTTTTCCTTTTTTCTTTTTGGTGGTGAATTGAGGGTTTTGAGTTATGGGAAAAGGCCTCTGTTGGACTTCGAGATTTTTAATGCTTTAAGCCTTCAATCGCTCAAAACAAAACTTTACGTCCTCGATTGACCAACGGTTGAAACATTAAGTCTAATTTCTGCTCTTTTCCCATAATTTTATTAGGCAATGAGCCAAAGTTTCGGTATCTGGTAACACAATGTCAAGGACAGTTGGGGCAAAGTTGACATCTGAAAATGCTCAAATCCAGGTTTAGGACACCGGATCCAATGTCGCTGAGCCTAGATCGAGCATCTCCTGACTAGGGCAATCCCAAATCCGGTGTCGCCCAAGGCCAGCGATGCGATCAGCGGTGGCCACCAACTGCACAGCTTGAACAGAGAGATAGGACAGAGCCGCCATCGAGCCAAGGGTGATGCTAGACGATGGGCAAAGGGCCACCCAGCGAGATGGCAGGGGCCAGCGATGACTAAAGGCAGAGGGGAGAGAGAGCACGGGAAAAGAGTTGATTTATGTTAATGATTAAATCTAGTTATTTGAACTTAGCTTGAGTTATTTTACTTATTTCCTATCTAAGTATATTTATATGTATAACAAAAAGAATATATAGTAACAATAAGTATAAGACATATATTTATTTCACTATTTTTAGTCTCATTTTGACTCTATTTTAAACAGATTAAGATGTAAGAAATAAAACGACATAATTGTTGAGAGCGTACAGTAAAAGTTTGGTACATTCTCCCTGTGGTAGAAATTTGGTACATTCTCCCATTGAGATCATCAAAAGAGAACCTAAATATGAGCACATCAATATATTAGTTAGACTTATCTTCACTAAGAAATTGAAGACAATAAGTTATGCATCAACTATGATATATTAATGATTCCACACCACTTAATTTGCTTCCCCTTAATTCAAGTATGCTTCTCACTAACATGTCTCAATTTTAATCTCCAACTTCACCTTCTTCATTGGTCTCTTTTTGTATACCTAATTATGGAGGCTTCCATCAAGACCGCATTGCTACACCACAATGTTCATCGCCCAGAAATCGCGTTGGTTACGAGATTCCTTCCTTTGATATATTCATAAAAAATCGGAACAGATCACCAAGAAGAAATCCAGCAAATCACCATCAGCTCTAATACCATCTGTCAGAAGCACATAAAAGAAAACCAATACCTTCATTTAGGGATATCACCAAGAGGAAACACAAATCTCAACTCGTCAATATATTCAGTTTGATTCACATTTACTTAAAAACTCAAGCTAATGAGTTATGATTCAACTAGGATATATTAACTAAATTCACCAATATATGATTTTCTAACATAACCACATGTGTATCTCAATAGTAATTGTGAATAAGTTACATTTAATAAATTAAATATTCAACCCAAAAAAAAAGTTACACGTAATATAATTGGTCATTTTAAATTGATTGAGGATATATGATTGAGTTCCATCAGAAGTGGACGATTTCATAACCATTGGAAAAGCCGCTCAAAAATATCTCAACATATTACACTTTTGCTAATTCAGTCATAAGCCTTCTAATTTTGTCAATTGCATCCTAAAGGTTTTCACATTTTGCCAATCTTGCCAAAAATGACTAACGTGGATGCCAACTATTCTACATGGTATAGTTGGCGCTGAAGTGGATAATTTTTTAATATTTAATTTTATTTTTTAAAATTTTTTGGTTTTAATTTTTTAATTTTTATACTTTTTTTCTTTGTCGACGAGGGTCATTCACAACCCTTGTTGAGCTACGAAGGCTTAGCCCAAACTGGTTGAGGACAGCCTCTCTCGCGCCCTCGCCAAATCTAAGCGACATTTGCTTTAGCCATGGCCAGCGGGGCTATTAGACTTGTCAAACAAGTAGATCAAATTAAGTCGGGTTTTGAATCGAGTTAAAAATGGTTCAAATTTTATTGACCCATTTTCATGGTTAATTGCTAAAATACTATGGTTAATTTTTACAATTTTAACAAAAAGTTCTTATTTTTTTTCCTTCCTTTCTTTTCCTTTTTTTTTCTTCTACGTTTAGGGAGCATCACTGGCAAGCAACGTTTGTCGGACGGGGACTGACGACCGGTGGACGACGACTGTCGACCTGTGACCGATGACTGGTGGAGGGCAACCAACAGGTCAGATCCTGGTGAGCTTGAGGCTAGCTCGAGGCCTTTGCAGGTCACATACATTTCGGGTTCAAATAAAATGGGCTGAATATGGGTTTGCATCAGACCCATATTACACCCATGTAAACTTAGGCTTTAACATTTCGACCCATTTTTTTAAACTTTTAGTTGACCCATATTAAACATGGGCCCACTAAAGCTGTGTTAAAAAAAATGAATTTTTGACCCATATTGCAACTCCTATGACAGGGGAGGCATGATGGCACTTTTCGAACAATTTTCCTCGTAACTATTCGCAACGTTTTGCCGATGATTGTGGATATATTGACACTTGGCTATTCTCGACGAATGAACAAGCACCCGTAGAAATTGGAGGCTCAAACCTAAAATCACAAGTTAATTAGCTTCTCTGTAATTCTCTTCTCCTACTACTTTGTTTGGGACGAAGGTTCGGTCAGTCCCGTTGATCGTCAGGAGCAGCCATGTTTGACTTTGAGATAGTCTGATATAATTTGCACATCCCTAACGTAAAAGCTTTAAGTTGTTTAACAAAAATGATATGAATTTCAAATCTCACGACAAAAGCCGTTGACCATGTCCCTCCAATAACGACATAAGAGCAACATCGTGTCGATGTTTCACACAACTACATCCAACCAATCGAGTCCGACCCGCCCACGCAGTTGCCACCACACACAATTGCCCTCATCCATCAAATTACGATAGACAGTATTTGTCATAATGAGGTCATGTAATATGAACTCCACTTAAATGTTGACTGATTCTATGTTGAAGGACGAGGCATGTCTGCTATATAAACTTCTTCCATGTCTCGTCATTTGCACTTCCCTAGCTAGCTCCTAAAAATCATGGCTCCTACCCACTTTCTCCTCGTAGCGTTCCCGAGCCGCTGCTCTATAAACCCGGCCCTCCAGCTAGCCTAGCGCCTCGCCACACGCCGGGCAGTCGCGTACCGTTCTTCACCACCGTGTTCGCACGCCGGCGCATGATCGGCCAGTTTGCCTTGAAGGTGTAACCTTCGCTACGTTCTCCATGGCTATGACGACGGGTATCAGCTATGGGATGATGCCCGATCACTTCGTAGCCGAGCTGAAGAGGCGGGGGTCGAAGCTCTCAGAGGCCTCATCGAGTATAGTTCTGGAAGAGGCCTCGGTTCACGTGCGTGCTTCAACACGATGATCCCTTGGCCGACCAGGTCTCTCATTCCCTTCGGATCCGATCGGTTCTCGTTTTGGATTCAGCCGGCGACGGTGTTCGGCATATACTACCATTACTTCCAACGGCTATGAGGACGAATTAAGAACGTTACAAGCCAAAGCTGCGACACGACATCGTAATACGCTTGCCCGCCTGCCGCCCTAACCAACCGCGACTTCCCCTCTTTTTCAACCTCCACAAAAGTATACTTTTGGTCTCCCTCAAATGCAAAGCCAATTGGAGCAGCTAAAGAGGAGGAGAGCCAATCGTAGTAACTTGCGAACACCTTCGATGCGCTCGAACTCGAGGCATTAAGGGCGATGGTACGCTGAATTTGGTCGGAATCGGGCCCCTTGTCCCGTTCCTGTTTTTTCTAGATGCGCAGATCATAATTTCACCGGGATAATCCTTCGGGGCGACCACTTTCGGTCTCCCAATGAGATATGTTACAGTGGTCAAATTGAACAACAAAGGACGGAAAGCACCGTAATTTACGTAGCCTTTGGAAGCGTTAGCGGCAGTTCTCGAAGGCGCAAAAGCAAGAAATAGCGCGCGGAATGCTGTAGACTCGGCCGGCCTTTCTTGTGGGTGATGAGAAGAGAGCGATGGAGTGATGACGAACTCATCTACAGGGAGGAGTTAGACAGATGGGGGTGATCGTACCATGGTTCCCTCTCAGCCGAGGTCTTTATCGCATCCTTCGACAGGGTGCTTTCTTCACTCACTGCGGGGTGGGGAACTCGACGCTCGAGAGCTTGGCTTGGCGGCGTCCGATGGTGGCATTCCCCAATTCACCGACCAGATGACGAACTCGAAGCTGGTCGAGGACGTGTGGAAGGTCGGGGTTCGGGTGTCGGAGATCAATGAAGAAGGCATTAGCGTGGAGGGAAAAAAAGGTGAAATCAGGAAGTGCTTGGAAATGGTCTGGGAGGTGGAGAGAGAGGGATGAAATTACAAGAAGCAAGAGTGGAAGGATTTGGACCCTGGAGCGTGCAATGAAGGTGGATCTTCGACAAAACTCTCACAAGGCCCTTTGTCGAAGACATTCGAAAATAGATTATTCATGATGAATGATTATGTTAGCTGAATTTTATATGTTCGCACCATTGTTTAGATGTGCATAATTTTTTTTAATATTGTAGTCCGTTAAGTGGCATGATAGTTGATGGATGAATTATGGACCTCATTTCGTGTACTAAAAGGCGGAAGATAAAAGAATTTTAAATAAGTCCCTTCTCTCGACAGTAGTCATTCTTTTAGTAGTCAATTATAATTCAATTTTATAGGTAATTATTCTATTTTGTATACTGCTCCCATCAGAATGTCTTCGCTATGTTGAGCGACATTTTTCAAATTTAGGGAAAGATATAGGAGGTTTATGACTTTTTACAATTGTTTGACCGGTTTCCTGGTATTATTGTAATAGTTCGTTGTTTTTAGAAAAATTTTATTAAAGGCCCGAAGTGCCCTTATTTCTCAATGGACGTTGTTTCAAAGAAGATGATTGAAGTGCTCTCTTTGTTTCAAAAAAGGTCCTGAAGTGAATACATTTTCAAAGAAGAACCAAAGTGTTGATATTAATTTTAAAAAAGGGCTCGACACACCAAGAACTTAAGGGCATTTCGTCATCTACTTTTCCCTTTTTTTTTTTATGTATTTTGAAATATTAAAAAACTAAAAGAAAAAAAATAAGGAAGAATAATAACTCTGCTGCCTCCCGCCTGTGGACACCTCACCCAATGTTGATGGGGGCGTCATGCATTACCGATGCCTCAGCAAGGGGCGGCGACCTCAACCAGTTCTGGCAAGGGGCTGCTCTGCTTTGGTCGGCAGGGTCACTACCCCTCGGCAAGGGCTCTAGCACCTCGGCAACTATGCCCGACGCCTCATCGACAACCTCGCCAAGTATGCCCGGCATCTCCCTTGTTTTTTAGCTTTTAGTTTTCAAAACTAAAAATTAAATTTAAATTGTATTTTGACAAAAATGCCATTGTGATCAGCATGAATATTTGGTCGGTCGGCTAGCTGGTGAAGTCAAGCCCTCATTTGAAACAGTTATGGTCACTTTCAACCTTATTGAAACAAATTTACTTTGGCTTTTTATTTAAGAAAATGAGACACTTCGAGCCATTGAGTGAAAATTTCCATGATATTGAGTACCACACCGACATTCTTCAATATCCACGAAATCAACCACAATATATAACAACACAAATCGGTTTTATAAATCAAAACATTTAATTTTCATGATTCAACAAATCAAAGCACCTTTCTAAACCACATTCATTAGACACGATTCTTTGCGATTCTTTCGCAAAGTTTTCACAAACCATTTGCAAGCAATCGGTCCTCAAATTGTATCAAAGGATAACTTTTCATTTCAAATAGACAAACGACAATAAATGCCATCTAAGAGAGTTGTTTTTTTTTTTGTTTTGGTAAAAGCAGGATTCGATCATCTAAGAGAGTTGTTTCTACTGTTACAAGTATAGATTCTTCATAGTTTAAGAGACATGAATCTCTTCAAAACTAATAGAATTGAAGTATATAAACCTTCTTTCGTAAGAGGTTTAATTCCACTTGAACTAGGACGTTATAATATTTTTTGTCTATGCTTTTTGGAGAGTTCTGGGTTTAGGCATTGAATGGATTCAAAAGAATTGGAAAGAGGAACATCTCTTTCTTCTGTTGAATTGACGTAATCTGATTTTTTGGAAATTTGATATTTGATTGTTGATAAGATCTGATCTAATTGGCACTTTGGGTATTTTCCAGTTTCCCATGGATTTGTTAAATCTCCAATGCTAATTTTTTCCCATGTGGATACGTCCCTTATAGACGAAATTTGTGATATACACCTATAAAGATAGGATCTCTTATAAATTCATCTGGATCAGATTAGTTTCACCCCTACTTACGTGCATATTCTCCAAGCTAGCGTGAAGCGTAAGCTGCCTACACTCCCGTGATTTCCTGCACTGGACAGCACTGTAGGATCAACTCACCTGACTGGAGACTTAATCTAGGTGACACTCAGATGTGGAGGGATTAATCTATACGTCAAGATGAATTGTCTTTCCTCTGGCTCTAATACATAAGAGCGAGGATCGTTGGATCTCACAAAGGGTTAAGTGGGCAATCGGTAAGTAGCAAGGATTTATTATAATAAGCTAAAATTGCATGAATTTTAAATTGCAATAAATTTAAAAATTGCATAAATTTGACCTCACAAATCAACTTTATAGACCGAAACATATACTTCCATGATCAACATATCAAAGCACCTTTTCATAAACCACATTCATAAGTCCTGAACAATTTTCACAATTCTTTAGTAAAAGGTTTCACAACATTTCAGAAGAAATCGACTCAAACTATAATCGAAAGATAACTTTCCATTTCAAATAGACAAAACGGCAATAAATGCCCGATCCTATTTTATGCAACAAAAATGTTATTTCTTAATTCATAGCATATTTAGTACTTATCATTTTTCGGATTATGAGTTCAAAAATACAAAGAAGAAATAGTACCACTAATCCAGAAAAGCCGAAAATCAACTCACGATGGTTACTCAAGCCGACGCACTTGTCTTCGTATCAAATAATTGACAAATTAACAGTATCAAAAACTGGATAAAAAAAATTCTTCCGTACGACTCAACTAAACTAAGCCTATGCATCGACTAAACAACACTTATGGGGCAATGAAGAGCTCATAATAGCGAAAATCGTTTGCGACATAACTTCCTCTGTCAAACTCCATTTCAAGCAAACTTACCGTCCATAGAAAGCCTTTTCAGTGTATTACAAAATCCCTAAATTGTCCAACCCAACATCTAGCCGAAAACTTTCGGCCCAAAAGCTAGTGTTCGCGCACTATTCAGCATGCGTGCCCAACTCCAGAAATTCCTTTCGGGCAAACCATAAATTCAAATCGAGATCTGTCAACTCCCACGGCTCCACAACACCCTAATCTTTCGTTCCTCTATACACACACACACAGAGCTCGACAACTCATAATCGTACGCAGCAACTCATAATCGACCTAACTTCGAATTTTAAACCCTAACTCCGAAAATTCCTTTGATTAGACGAATCGATGCTCTGATACTTACCGAGCATTGCGAAATAGTGTTGATTCGACTTGCCGTAGAGTCTGAACGGTGAGCGCGCGAAACTTTTCTCTTTTCCCTCCTTCCTTTGTTTTCTCCCTTCACGGACGATCGAGCACTTCTTCTTGAACGAAGCTGTTGAAGTAAAATGGAAAATGAGCTGGGCTGAGGCCATGGAACACATAGGTTTGGGCTGGGCCCATATGTTGGGTCCACGAAGTGTTAAAATTTTGATATTTCTAAAGATTTTTTTTCTTCGAATGTTATTTCAATATCACTAAAATGTAGGCATATATTTCAGAACATAATATATACACTTTGCTTAATTAAGCACACTTAACACACCATCAAGATTTAAAAAAAAAAAGGATGGACAAATTTATTTTCCAGGGTTTCATTTGATCAAAATTTCTTCTAGAAACTCCACCTTCTAGAGAAATTACTAATGAACAAGAAACTTAAAAGCGCTAGTAATAGCTTGTGCTATCTTAGGAAAAGAAAGGTGGATCCAGCCCTAAGGATGAGCTTACCATTTCAACCGCAGGCTCGAATCAAGACTCCATTTAAAAACACTCCCTTCCAAGCACAAGCACAACAACAAGAAGTTGACACTTCGGACAATCTCAACTTGAAACAATCTCATGGCAAACCCTAACTTCCTCCTAGTGGCGTTTCCTAGCCAGAGCCACATAAACCCCGCCCTCCAACTCGCGAGCCGCCTCCTCCGGACCGGCGCTTACGTCACGTTCACCACCACGACGTCCGCTCACCGCCGCATGAGCGGACTCCAGGCCTCTGACCGTTTGACATTCGCCACCTACTCCGATGGCGTCGAAGAAGGATCGAATCCGAGTATTGATAGCCTGGAGCACCTTATGGACGAGATAGCCCGACGGTGTTCGGAAGCCCTAAGACAACTCATTGAGGCAACGCATAGTAAGGGCCAGAACTTCACGTGCATAATTTACACGGCGGTCGCGCCTTGGGTGGCCGATGTTGCGCATTGCTACGGCATCCCGTCCATCGTACTTTGGATTCAACCGGCTACATTGTTCGAGATATATTACTATTATCTCAATGGCTACGGTGGCAATATCACGAATGAGAGCAATGGTGATCCTCCATCGCCGACTCCGTTGCCGGGACTGCCGCCGCTCACGGGTCGGGACATCCCTTCTTTCTTGTCCCCCGGGAACCCATTTGGTTTCGTTCTCGCTTTAATTGAAAAGCAAATCCAAGTGCTCAAGGAGGATAGGAAACCGAGAGTGCTTGTGAATACTTTCGATGCATTAGAATCAGAGCAATTGAACGCCATCGATGAGCTCGAACTAGTCGCCATCGGGCCGCTAATGCCTTCCGTCGAGGGACGAGACTCTTCCGACGCAGTGCTAGGAGGCGACCTCTTCCAAGGCTCGGGGATTACATCAAGTGGTTAGGCACAAAGCCCGTGGCCTCGGTGATTTACGTATCGTTCGGAAGTATCTCCACGCTAACAAAGCCGCAGAAGGAAGAAATCGCACGCGGGCTGTTGAGCACTGGCCGGCCTTTCCTGTGGGTTATCCGGAAAGGCGGAGACGACGGAAAGCAAGAGGAGCCGGAGGATCAACTGAGCTGCGAAGAGGAGCTGCGGAAACGAGGAATGATCGTGCCGTGGTGCTCGCAAGTCGAGGTCCTGTCGCATCCCTCGGTCGGGTGCTTCGTCACGCACTGCGGCTGGAACTCGACCCTCGAGAGCCTCGTCTGCGGGGTGCCGATGGTGGCGCTCCCGCTGTGGGCCGACCAGCCGACCAACGCCATGCTCATCGAAGACGTCTGGAGGGTCGGGGTGAGGGCGGACGGGAACGGACGAGGCATTGTGGAAGGAGGCGAGCTCGAGAGGTGCTTGGAATTGGTCATGGGAGGTGGGGAGAGGAGCGAGGGAATGAGAAGGAACGCTGAGAAGCTGAAGGATTCGGCAAGAGAAGCGGCCAAAGAAGGCGGATCTGCGGACAAGAACCTCAAGGCTTTCCTGGACGAGATTGTTTCTAGCTGAAGAGTAAATAAGCTAGACAAAATGCTGTCCGATAAAAAAAAAAATGGAGTTGAAGGACCTCGGACTGATTTAAAACAAACTTAAAATGTTGGATATTTTTGTACCGGGTTGAAAGTTCAGGACTAAATTGATTTATCTTTAACAAGATCAATGTGGCCTTTTCGAGTTAATTTCTTGTCTAGATTACGCTATCAATCGGTTCCCCAGTCTTATACTGCCGGAAACGACCAATTAGTAAGATCTCCGAATATTCCGAACTCCGGGTCCAAAACATCATGAGATCGGACAATGAATCAGGCTCACGTAGAGTTCAAGTCGCAAATAGTAACAAGGGCGATTCGATTGAGCTAAGGTAGTATGATCGTAGTATACTTCGAACTATGAGTGAACAAATCAGATCGACCGAATCCAAACTAGTAGTCCGATTCCCAGTTCCTAAAATTGAAACTGGTAATCAAGCGGTCCGGTTCCTGGTTCTAGGGATATAGAATCGAACTGGACTGTCCAAATAGGACCAGTTGAATTTTTTTTATCTTTGCTTTTTTTTTTCTAAAAGTAAAAACATTAGATGTCCAATATCATGTATGGCATAACTATTGATGCTTGCTGCTATTAACATGTAGTATGATTTTCGAACCTTAAACACCGTGTAGCACTGTGCTTTGGTATGAATTTGCTATTTTCATGTTTGCCTTGTTGTTGTATAGATTCTATATATTGAACATCACACATCTCTGATATGATTAGATTGGCCTTCAATTGGAACAAAAATTATATATTCTATCAAATTTTTAGACCCTTATTTCCAATAGCTAGGACAGAATGTTAATTAAGCGAGCTTTACTAGGAAACCATTTTCGTGATGTTTTTGGTAGATTGAGACTGCTCTAGCCTTGTTGCTTTTACCATACTTTTGAAACTCCTTTTTCATGAGTATAGAGGTTAGGCTCTATATGATAGAAGTATGTTTCGAAACTCCTGTTGCATGATGGAGCATTCTGGATTTTTTTTTTGTCCAGTCTAGTTCCCGAGACCGTCAGTTCGGTTCTCGGTTCCAGCAAGGTCCCGATTCCGATTCTTGAGGGGAACTAGATCGGATCAAAAACCGATCATCCCTATCACGAATATCTTGAATTCACTAATTAAAATAGAATTTCCATGTAAAATGTCAGTTCGAGATAGAGAGAGAGTGATGGGAAGCTACGGTGGCAACACCATAATCATTGGACTTGACAAGGTGGGAGGCGATGGTGGTGATCGGAGCAGAAGCAACTGGAGCGAGCTAAGCATAACATACTCAGCTGCATTAAAGTTCCATCTCAGCCTTTTAGCATCGCGCGGATTTGTCTAATCAAATCAACTCACTGATTGACATGTGTCAAACGTCTTACAATCAAATATAACCATCTCAAAGTAGCATATTGGCATATTTAAAAAATAGAAATTAATGAAAGTGCATACCGGAAGATAAGCTTACTGAAAGTGTTATAACTTTAGTATGGAGTTCATTTTGAGTATCATAACTTTTTTTCGTCCATTTGAGTGCCATAACTTTTTAAAAATCAACCATTTGAGTGCCATCACTTACGTAGATGTTTGATATGGAAGCTGGAAAAATTGACGTGGCAGCCAAAAAACCTGAAATGGCACCCAAGTGAACGATTTTTAAAGTTATGGCATTCGAGTGAATGAAAAAAAAAGTTATGACCCTCAAGTGAACGTCGTACAAAAGTTATGACATTTGCAGTGTACTTATTCCTCATATCAGTATATTTTAAAAAAAATAAAAAGAACGTATTTCAAAGTAGCATGCTTGAAATAGAAATATGCATATTCCCTATGACCCTTAGCAAGTGCCAGAAAAACAGTCTTTAACATTTCAAAAAAAAAAAAAGAGCTATCTATAAATTAAATTAAAAAATTACCAAAAAAACCATAAATCTATTGTAGGATGCTAATAAATCCTAGATATTTTAATTTGATCAATTAGTTAAACATTTTGACTCATTCTGTTCAGTTTTGGCCAAAAATCACTAACGTGGACGTCAATCATCTTATGTGGTAGACCGGTACTGACACAAATAATTTTTGTAAATTTTTTAAATTTTTTTTCTTTTCTTTCTTTTCTTTCTTCTTTCTCAACTAATGGAGGTCACAGGCAACAGGCAATGACATTGTGGCTGTCGCCAGTCATTAGTTAAAAAAATGGGGAAAAGTTATAAAAAAATGTCCATGTTGGCCATTTCTAATTGAAATTTGCCAAAAGGATTATATTAACAAAATTTTAAAAAGTTCATGATAAAATTGACATTCGTTCAGAATTAGCATTTTCTTTTTTAACGTAGTTCTCATGTAATTCATTTTTCTTTGTCATGAAGTTTTCAATGAAACTACCACATCTTAGAATTAAAATTCTCTTATGTTGCATTGGTAGTCCGAACTTAAGTCCTTATCATATTCGGTGTTTGGTGACGTCCTTCAGACCGGGTAAACTCAAAACATACCAGATAAAATTAGTCACATAAGAGATCCAGCATAGGGTGCGTGATATCCCTGGATTGGAGAAAAAAATTTATATCTAAAGTAACAATCTTTTTTATCTTCCAATAATTATGAAGTGACGCACCCGGCAAGCATCGACGAACCCACAATTCTTGACACTCTTTGTAGATGTCTCTCGACTCTCAATTAATTCACCGAGCAATCTCCAATCTTTCTCAACGTTGAGATATAACGCGAAAACTAATTAGGATCTTATAAGTTAAGTCAATGCGAAAAACTTAGAAAAAATAACGAGGAACGATAAAGGACACTAGATATTTACGTGATTCGGTCCGAATGTCGATATCTACGTCCACAGAAAGAGCTAACAATATAGCCTACTGTAATTGAATAATGGGAGTTACAATCACACATATACTCGAGTATTTCCCGTACCTAAATTAAGCCCAAAGTAAACTCACAAGTAAAATATCTCACAATCTCTCGCAAAGAACTCACTCACAAAACTCACGGAGAAAATTCAATACTCGTCTTGTTTGCTTATGTACGGCTAACCAAGAACCTGTCGTACGTTCTTCTGTCTGGTATGTTCTTCTTTCTTGCACGGCTCCTCAAGATGTCCTTTGTACGCCTGCCTTCGTGCCGTTCAGAAAAAGCAAGAAATGGCCTCTTGTGCGGCACGATATACATGCAGTCCATCGTGCGATCGGACTGGATTTTATTTCCTTTTTTTTTTTCTTTACTTGGCTTGGCCCCCATTTGGTCAACCGGTCAGCTTGGATAAAACGAGAAACCATCTTGTTGACCGAATCTTGTGATATATTTCAAACGACTCACAAAACTTCAATTATCCAAGAAAAATACCGCAAAGGAAAGTAAGAGATTTCTTTCCTCATATATGATGAACAACGATTTCTCCAATGAGCCGTCTTTATATACGAATTCGGGTCTAATTTCGCACGTGCTCAAACTTGAGCATTAATTTAACGATCTCTTCCTCGACTCGACGTTGAAACTAAATCATAGTACTTATCATCCACGCTGCTCTCCAATGTCCACGTGGGCGCTCACTCTCCTCAGACATCGAGCAGTGCGATGAACTTGTTCAGAGGAATGAAATCAGTCCACATGCCCACAGGATTCTCTAGCATAAAAACTTCTTCTCGAACACATCATTCTTGACATGTTATATCTAACGCAAAAATTCCTGTCACCAATGAACTTGATCCTCAAGTGACATCTCCGGCTTTTATCAACATTACATCAATCGGAATGTCCTATTTCAACATCACTAACCAAGTCGATAGACCACACCGCTCTTCAACCTTTCTATATGGCTAACATATTTGTAATCTCAAGCTTGAGTTACCTATTATATTGAGTTGCCTCCCCGTGAACTACCTTGGGAAAAGAAGGACTGAAGCCCTATTCACAGCTTTTTTGATCTATCTAAGCTACTACGTCCATTTGTGATTCAATCGATTTAATTCGGCTATTAAGGTAAGTTGGCTTGAAACCAAGAATAGTTTATGGCCTTTTTTTTTAGTCTTTATATATGCCTTGAGGCTAGGTGTGGGATCGATTTAATAAAGTCTAAGATTACGGGGTCCTCCCTTGCTTTTGTTCTCCTCTATCAACTTTTTTTTATAATCTTAACTAACTGAAGCACATGAGAGTATTCTCAAGCAGTGGACCAATAGCATTTGTCTTAACATGGTATTCACCAAAAGCTTTTTCTTTCTAAAGAATGGAAATCTGTTCTCGAATAAGCCATTCAAAAAGGGCATGAGATGATATCTAATTCTATCTTCATGACCATAGTGTCTCCAACGACACTTTCCAACTCATAGCACAACATAAAAAGAAATGTATAAAATGCCTCGGCATGACCATCTTTTAGGTTCCCTGCCATGACCCAAATTCACGGACCTAGTTATTACCACACTACTTGATTATATTCTCCAAAATATACCTCGACATCTATCATCCCCAACAAAATCGGGAGGATCCACTTCATTTTTGTTTCTGGCGGATCCTCCATGGAGATGTTGAATGCCGAAATCGATCCCGGTTCAAAATGCTGAGGCCGGGAGCAGATAACCGCGAGACCCGCAAAACATACTTTAAACCTTACATAAACCTCGAAGCCAGTGTTGACTCCGATGATTCAGATCGACTCTCGTTTCTGCATGAACTCACCCTTACGCCCGGTGCTCATACCGATTTTTTGAAATCGGATGGTGTTGTAAGGACGACGGGTCGAGTCGCCAGACGCCCACTACAAAAATAAGGGCTTTTAGCCACGAAAAATTAGCGCGAAAACTAATTCGTCGCTAATTTGCGACGAAAATAAATTTCGTCACAAATTGTCGCAAAATTCGTCGCAAAATAACAAAAGTTTTTTAGCCACGAAAAATTAGTGACGAAATAAAATCGTCGCTAATAGCGGCGAAATTTATTTCCCTTGCTAATTATTAGCGACGAAGATGAGGTTTCGTCGCTAATTAGTGACGAAATTTATTTTCGTTGCTAATTATTAGCGACGACACTGATTTTCGTCGCTAATTATTAGCGACGACACTGATTTTCGTCGCTAATTATTAGCGACGACTTTGATTTCCTCGCTAATTAGCGACGAATATAAAGTTTTGTCGATAATTTAGCGACGAAATTGGTTTTTCGTCGCTAGTTAGCGACGAAATCGGTTTTCGTCGCTAATTTATTAGCGACGACTTGATTTTCATCGCTAATTATTAGCAACGAAGGTAAGGTTTCGTTGCTAATTTAGCGACGAAATGATTTTCATCGCTAATTATTAGCGACGACACTAATTTTCGTCGCTAATTATTAGCGACGACTTTTATTTTCGTCGCTAATTATTAGCGACGACTTTGATTTTCGTCGCTAATTTGCGACGATGTTAGTTTTCGTCGCTAATAGCGACAAAATTTATTTCCTCGCTAATTAATTAGCGACGACGATAAAATTTCGTCGCTAATAATTAGCGACGACACTAATTTTCATCGCTTATTATCGACGAATTCGCCATTTTGTCTCTAATTAGCGATGATTTATTCATTTCGTTGCTAATTAGCGACATTTATTCATTTCATCTCTAATTAGCGACGAATTAATTTTCGTTGCTAATCAGCGACGATTTATTTATTTCGTCACTAATTAGCGACGAATTATTAATTTGTCGCTAATTAGCGACGACATAAATTTTCGTCGGTAATTAGCGACGACATGAGGAAATCGTCGCTAATTAGTGACGTTTAGCGTTATGGTCGCTAATAGTGACGAAAAGTGTTCGTCACTAATTAGCGACGAAAAGTGTTCGTCACTAAGGGCGCGCATGAGAACCATTCTGTTCCAGAAACTCATTCTGGAACAGAAATAGATTTTTCTATTTCTGTTCCAGAATGAGTTTCTAAATGAAAAAAAAATGTGTTTGATAACGAAACGAATTTCTGTTCCTAGAACAGAAATTCGTTTGGCAAAAATTGAAAATTTTCTATTTTTCCGGCGGCGGGCGGCGGCGGGCGGGCGACGGCCGGCGGCGGCGGCGGCGACCGGCGGCGGCAGGCGGCGGCGGCCGGCGACCGGCGGCCGCGGGCGGCGGCCGGCAGGCCGGTGACCGGCCGCGGCGAGCTAGAGAGAGGAGAGAGAAAATCTGTTTCTATTTCTCCGAGAAACAACTTTTTTTTGTTTCTCGTTGGCTATTGAAAACTATTTCTGGAACAAGTTTTTGTTCCAGAAATAGAAAACTCATTTGGCGTTACCAAACGAGTTTCTCGTCCAAACCTATTTCTGAACAGAAATTCTGTTCCAGAATGGTTTTCATGCGCGCCCTAATTAGCGACGATTTATCCTTTTGGTCGCTAATTAGCGACGAGTTCTCCATTTCGTCGCTAATTGTGTTTCTGCTAACACAAAAAAAACAGCGACGATTTATCCTTTTCGTCGGTAATTAGCGACAAGTTCTCCATTTCGTCGCTAATTGGTGTTTCTGCTAACACAAAAAGAAAACGACACATCTCATCTTTACTCTCGTCTCTTTCACCACTAACCCTAGCGCCACTAACACCCCAAAAAAAACAGATCTCGTCTTCACTCTCATCTCTTTCACTACTAACCCTAGTTCTCATCAGTCATCATCGCGACCCCGAAGCCCTCATCCTCAAATCTTCTCTTTTCCTACGAATCCACCATTGAAGCTTGCAACTGTTGGTGACGTTGTGGACGACGTTGGGGTGAGTCGAGTGACTGGGAACAGGACGGGGACAACGTGGTGGGTCTTCCTTCCGACTTTGGGGTGTCTTCGTCGGACAAGTGCAAGGAGGGATTGGTGAAAGGTACAAGGGTTCTCTCTACTTTTTCTTTTTTCCTTTTTTCCCTGGTTTCATCATCTTCTTAGTGAGGACCCGTTGATCCCTTTCGTGTTTAATTTGCCGTGACTTGAGCTACCGAAGTAGCGATGCAGCATTCCCATGATCCAACGATCGCTCGAAGTCATCAGGTACTCCACTTCTCTCGGTCTTCGATTCCAGCTGATGAAAATCTTTGGGATTTTCGCATTCAATGGATCTTTTTCTTTTCTTCCATTGATTTAGTGCGCAGATATGTGGTTTCCTCCAACTTCTAGATTTTGCACTACTTCTCGTCATCTATTCCGTTCCATGCATTTAAGGTGCTTGTTGAAATGCCTCAGTGGATAGTCACTCAGTACATTTGGTTTCTGTTCATTCCTTGTGGTGCCCCCATGTGGAACGTCATCATTGTTAATTGAAATCTTATATATGTGCCTTGGATACTACGTGGGGTTTGTTGAGCAGGGCATCACGGTCCTTTGCGGAATATGTTTTGTGGTCCCCGAACCGACGCGCTGCACGAGTAGTGTTTTCCAATTTAATGTGCAAAGTCAAATTGAGGGTCTTGATCCAATCCCCTAGTGCACAAGTAGAACTTTTTGACGATGCGTGGCTTCTAGTTTTCTTTCCTGGATTTGTTTTTTTAGTTTGTTGAGTGGTTAACCTGAGATTGAACTGTAACTAAATTTGCACACTCATTTTAGTTAATACTGCTTACAAGTTGGATAGCTGAGGAGCTCTATATGTGTGTGTGTGTGTGTGTGTGTGTGTGTGTGTGTGTGTGTGTGTGTGAAGTACATTTCTTGACAACTTGGGCTTTGCATTTTCAGCATGACCAATCCACTTGAATGCACATAAACTGCCATGTTCACTTATTTAGAGTGATAAATGGAGCGACCCCAGAGGTCTCATGACATAATTTATCACGGCTAGATGTAAACTTTGCTAACAAGTGACAATTGACTATGCTACTAACTTTTTGTAAAGGTGTTTGCATAACTTTCTTAGCTATAACTAATGAAATGAGTTAGGTTGCAAGTTATATAAGCATTTCTTTGTTCTCTAGTGCTCTGCTTTGAACAGATAGCTTTGATGTGTTTCCTTTCTCAATTTCTTATCGGTTAGTTTATTAGATGACTGATAAAAGAGATGCTCCTAATGATTGAAATGAGGTGTCATAAAAGATTTCGTGTTCTTTGATATATGTAGATTGGATAGGTGGAGCTGGAGCTTCAGCAGGTGGCGATGGCTAGAACACTGGAGGGTCATCTGCTATGGGGTACTCTCATGATTTATGTTGCTAATTATTTGGTGCATATTCAAACCAAAAATGAAAACAGATAAGCCACCATTTGCAAGAAATATGCCCTGCAATTTATAACTTCCGTTGCTTGTGCTTGAAATCGTCTTCAGCATGGACTTTTATGTTTCTGTGGACCAAGTGGACCAAGTGAACCATAGACACATGCCTGGTCATATAGCCAAAGAGTGGCCTCTAAGATCTACTCACTCGTTTACTAGTTTGTCAGAGGTAATATAATCATGACATCGTGACTGCATGCCTTTGATATGATTTTGCTTGGAATCTTCCCTCAGTTTTTCTGCCTCAGGATTTTCGGTTAGTAAACTGGCTTTTGTTACTTGATATTTTCTATTTTCCATTCCTTTTCTTAATGCAAATATCTGAAGTATTTCGAAAAAAATTGTTCTGGCTATCCAGGTTTCGACAAAACATAATTCTGCAGATCTGTCCAGCTCTGCAGGTTTTGATTACAAAAAGGTAAGTAAGTAGTTTTTCATACGATTGATCTTTGTTTTATCTTTTGTCGTCATGTTTGACCATCTTATATCCCTTTGTGTACAATTATGTTACATGTAGAGGACAACGGATGGGAGAGAAAAGTCGCTCCAGAACAGCACTCCACTTGGGGTAAAGCTGCATCTGATAATAAAGTGGCCATCTAATAATGATCAAATAGGTGGGTGGGAAAAGGTGATGACATGTGGAACAAAGCTAGCACAAAAGGTATTTTGGTGGCAGTTCATCAGGTAGCTGGAGTAAAGGAGTGCAACAAATTGGAGATGCCGCAGAATCTTCTAAACCGAAAACACCCACGATACTATGGCTGGCTCTATTTCCCTTCATATTCAATTTTTCTGCGGTCTGATTGAGTTGCCGGGTGTGAATAGCACAAATATATTCGTTGGACTTATATATATATTAGTCTATCGTGTGATGTAATTAGGATTTTGGAGAAAAATCCGTATGTACAAATGCATTATTGACTTCTTCAGGAATATTATTTTTTCTTGAGATATTATGGATGCACTTTTCTTAAGTTTTGATATTTATGTATGTTTGATAAAATAAATTAAAAAAATAACAAGAATATTATTTGGTAATCGTCGAGAGGCCCTGCAAATACGCGAAAGCTAATAATTAAATTAAAATATTTCAAATTTCATAATTGATTTTCCATGAATAGCGTGGTGTAAATTAGTAACCAGATTTTGAGATCTGTGATGAAAATGACAAAAAAACACCGTCATTATTTAGCCACGAATATTTTCCACGAATCTTGTTTGTCGCAAATTAGAAATGAATCCATTTTCGTCGCAAATTAGCGATGAATGTTTCGATAAAATTTGGTCACATGAATAGCGACGAAAATATTTTTGGTATCTATTCGTCGGAGACTTCTGGCAAATGCGCGTTAGTAAAGATTCGTCGCTAATTAGCGACGAATTTAGTCACAAATATGTTTTTTTTTTCCAGATAGCGTTTGTGGCAATTTAGGTAACCAGATTTGTAGATCTGTGATGAAAGATGACCTCAAAAAAACACCGTACATTATTTTAGCACGAATTTTTAATAATAATTTATCCCCCCCCCCCCCCACAACGAATCTTGTTTAGTCGCAAATTAGAATGAATCCATTAATTTCGTCGCAAATTACGCGATGACATTCATATAAAAAAAAGTTCGCGCCCAAATTTTGTCACATGAATTAGCGACGAAAATTGTTTTCGTATCTATTCCTCGTCGTGCAACTTTCAGGTGACGATGCCGTTGTAAAGATTCGAATCGACTAACAATTACGCAACGAATTTAGTCACAAATAAATATGTTACAAGAGAA
>JAGVVM010005037.1:0-16464 GCA_019149425.1 Psidium friedrichsthalianum
GAACTCTAATGATTAAGAGTTCTGTCGATGTACTTGATTGACATTCAATCACATTGGATCATCGTATGATTCTATACATACATTATGCATTCCGGTTCGATTCAAATTTTACTAACTTTAGTTGGGTTGGGCTTTGTTCACAAATTCCAACTCTAAGCGTGATTGTAATGAGCATTTAAAATTTACATTTCCTTGCTGAATATGACGGTCTTTCAATGAATAACAAAGGTATAATCACAAGCAAGAGAGATATATAGATGGACCTGTTGCAGATGACCCAAGCTCATCAGATCACATTAGGCCCATGTCCGTCCTACCACATCTAAGGGTGCATGTGAAGTTAGGCCTACTACATCTGCGAAAGCTCGGTTTTTTCCCCCTCAAGCAAAGGCATGCTCGATCTCAAGCCGAAATGCTCCAATTTTTTTACTTCTTCTTAGCACAAAATAAGTCCAGAGGTTCCTTGAGCGGGAACTATTGGATCGTCGATCCGGCAAAACGAAAGCTTACCAGTAAATGCAAATTCTCTCTATTAAACTAAGGCTGATAATCAGTACCAAAAAGCGAATCAAAGGCTCTATCTCGAACCTTTCCATCTAGGGTTCGCGTATTTTGGTGCACAAGTTGTAAGCCCAACTCTAGTTGACCGATGAAGCAATAGCCATTAAGTCTCTTCCACCTAAGTTACGACTCGATACAGTGAACCCTACACCATGAATCAACGAGAGACTTGGTGATCCTTTTGCAGCATAACTCTTCAACTCTCCCATTTACAACAACGTACACAACACAAACAGTCCGAAAACACCTTTCCCTTCTGAATCATAAGCAGATGAATGACAAAGTAAGTGTGTCTTTCGAAAGAGAGAGCAACATTGGCAAGTCAATCATTTTTGCTGTGAATGGCAGAGATCAGAAATCGGAAAGGAAATTGGTTGAACTCTCTGCGAATTGCGAAGGCGCATTTATGGTGGCACATGCTACGACCTTGTCCCCAGCAAAACCCTAATCAATGGTGGGAGGGTACTAGAATTTAGTGCTGGAGAGAGTCCATACTGTAGAAACATGGGGGCATGCATGGATGACTTCTAAGCAATGAATGCGAATTGCAACGCTCGTCGCTTCAATTGTGGCACGGCAAAGACCACGCAAGCAAACCATAACGTAAACGTTACTTGTTCTCTCTTTTTTTGGCGAACAGCCCGTTCATGTCGACGTTGACCAGTGTCGGTGACGCGGCAACGCAAGATTATCCAGCTGTTGGTCGAAAGAATAATGGCCAACTAGGTAATGATATTTGACCCCCAAAAAAAAAAAAAACTAGGTAATGATAGTGTAGTTGAGACAGAGACATTGAACATTTGGAAGAACCGTCAGCTCCGACATGAGTACATGAAGACGGTGGTATGAATCTCGTAGACCGAAATTTTTTCAAATGATATGATTTGAGAGCAAATGTTGACAGTTTTCCCATAATAGCTACGGCTGTGAGAAAGAATGTTGCAAATTTTACGAGGAGGTGTTTGACAAATTTTCATGACCGTAATACACTGAAAGAGAAAAATTATCAAAAATCTTAAATATTGCACCACTGTCAATTCAACTTTAAACCTTTTAATTTTGTCAATTGAAATCATTTGGCCAATTTTGGTCGGTAATCGTTGACATTGATGTCGGTCATCCTACTTGGCACGATCTGCGTTGAAGTGGACAATTCTTAATAAGATTTTACTATTTTTTTCATATTATTTATTTATTTTATTTATTTATTTTCTTTCTTTTGTTTTCACAACTATTGTTGGTGAGGATGTTATGGCTGACAGGGGTGTCGACTCTTGCCTAGATCTGGGCAAAGACCTAACACCCTCTCTTGTGGTCAGCGAGGCAACGAAAGCCTGATGCCCTCTCCTGTGGCTGGCAAGCCGGCAAAGGCCCTCGCCTAGACTAGACAAGGGTCTCTGGCCCTTACCTGTGGCTAGGCATTGGTCGACTAGTGACCTCACCAACCACATTTGTTAAAATAAATAAATAAATAAATTCGAAAAAATATTGAAATATTAGTAAAAATTATCTATGTCACGGTCAAATGTGTCATGTAGGACAACTAGCATCCATGTTTGGATTTGTGGCCAAAATTGATCAGATTAATTCAATGGGTAAAAGTTAAATATTTTTAGGACTCAATTGGCACAATCAAAATATTTAGAACTAAATTAGCAAAAATGCAATAGGTTTAGGACTTTGTGGGCAATATTCCTCCCCCCCTCCCCCCCCCCTTTTTTTTTTTTTGTAGAATATGCTATCTCTAGGCAAACTTTGGATCCATTTCGTAGCATGCAGATTTGTTAGTAGGTGGGCTACGCATCATGAGATTCTGATTTCCATACGATGCTTGATGACAATATTTAGCCCTATGTATGGGTAAATTGTTAATTCACCAAATTTGTGGACGGTATTTAGGAATCATGTAACATATTCATTTCTTTGGGTCTTTTATGATGTTAACTAGAAGGCTAAAAAGGCAACATATTTTACTGGTTCCTCAGAGGTGTTTTTGTATACGAAGTAAATTATCTGCCGAAGAGATGTTTTTGTCAAGTAATTATAGATACATGAAAAAAGCCAGATTGTCACAGGAATTGTGTAGTCTCATGACGTAATCTGAATCAATACCTCATTCACTTGCCCTTCATCCAAAAGGTCTTGCAAGAGCCATTCTCCACTACCAATCATGAATTTGCATCCTAAAGGTCTTGCAATTGCAGCAAAGTCAGTCAAAACCCTGCATCACATGTCGATCTCTTCTTGCTTTGCAAGGTCTTCACGACTGCCTCCATTTACAGCACCTACCAAGTGAAATGTCTCGAGTTTGGCCACAAAAAGCAATGAAATATACTCGTTCGAAAGCAAGGATGACAGATAAAAACCGGAATTGTCTAGCCTAGCCAACTTTAGGGAGCCATATGTAAAGTTCATTAGTGCCTAAATATGAAGCTTCATAAACATCAAGCTTCAGAGGAGTGTCCAGAGTGCAGCCTTTGAGGAGAGTTCAAGGCTATGCATCACAATGCTAACCAACAAAGACCAGGTTTTAGAACCCAGCCTTTTCCAGTTAGTCATGTTAACTTTCTACTTTGCACAGAGGAGAGGGATGACAAACCAGACCATCCCAAGCCCTTAATTATATTCTTAGCAAAGCAGACAAAACGTGAAAGCCTCACAGACCTAAAATAGGGCTTTTTTACAAAAATAGGTTTAAAATTTTAATTTTTTACCGATTTAGGTTATCCTAAAAAAAATTTACGAAAACGGGGCTTGTTCGGCAGATTGGCTGCCGAACAAGCCCCGTTTGGCGGCAGGGGTGCCGAACTCCTTGTTCAGCACCTCAGGCGCCGAACAAGGTGGGGCGGCCCACCAACCCCCCCTACCCCCCCTCCCTCCCTCTATTTCCAGCGCCCCCCCCCCCCCCTCTCTGTCGCTTTTCACCCTCTCTCCCTCTTTTCAACGAAGTAGACCTTCTTTTTCAGAAAACTAGAGAGGGCTCCCCGACCTCGTTCTTCTCCAGTTTTGGCAAGTGGCAAATTAGAAAGGACCCCTACCGATTTTTTCACCGCCCCGTCCTCTTTTTCCACGGCCCCCCTCTGCTCCTTCTTTTTAGCACGTAATGTCTGCCTTTTTCACGCGGCAAAGATTCGTCTCTACAATGAAGAAATTTTTTATATAAGAATCGCTTAAAGAGCGAGATCTGGAAGCTCTGAAGAAAGAGAAACGGAGAACGTATCGAGAGAAAACAGAGAGAAGCGAGTGAGAAAATTTTTAAAGGTCGTTCCGCGATTTTTCGGTGTGTTCGTATTAACGGTTACTAATTCCGCCAATATTTCGTCGCCATCGATCTAGGTAATATTTCACTTTATAATCTATTTCGTTTTGCCATTTGCGTTTTTCGTTTCGTTGGATGTAATATTAATTTTTTGTAGACGGCAGAGAAGTTAGAATAGTCGAACTATCATTTTCTTCAATCTCGACACACACGGGTTTTGCTTTTTTTTGCTTTTTGAGTTAAGGTAATGCCTATACCCTTGTTAGAACATGCTATTTTATTATTATGCAATAACGAATAAATTTGAGCTACATATATGTCTATTTTGCGCTACATATATGTCTATTTTGTGCCAAGAAATAGCTTAATTTTACTCTACTCATATCTCTATTTTGCATGTCGATACATGTCTCACGAAATATTTTGTACGTATTAAACCTATATTTCATCATGAAATTTAAAATTTTGGAGGGTTAATTAGATATGATTTTCAAAATATTGAAATAATGACGAAATCTACAGGAATAATGAATAAATTTGTGGGAAACCCTCAGTAGATGTAGATCGTAGGAATTGGTAATTAGATCGGACAATGTAGATTTGATGTTCGGTTAAATATAAGCCGTTGATTTTAGTTGCCTAATGTAATGAATATGACCATATAATTAGTTAATAATAATATAATAATAATAATAATAATAATAATAATAATAATAATAATAATAATAATTCCAAAGAATAGAAAATTTCGAAAACAATTGAGGAAAAATAATTAAAAACGAATAAAAGAAATTGCTAAAATTTGTCATTTTAGTCCCGATTGAAAGCCAAGTGGGTTTTGGTCGACTCTTTCGATTTGTGAGTTGGGTAGAACTGACTCGGTCAGAAAAAAGAATAGCAAAAGAAGGAAAAGAAAATTAGAAAATAAATAAAATTATAATAATAATAATAATAGAAAACATAAGAAATGGGAGAGGCGCCGTTATTTGGTCAAGTCCTGGACCCAGCCTGATTAATAAAAATTTAATTGAAAATTTAGAAAATAATTAACCGGACAACCTGGAAAAAAATGGAAAAAATCATAAAAAATTTTCTAAAAAAAGTGACAAAATTTCATGATTTTTCGTGAAAAAATTCAAAAGAATGTAAAAAATTAGGATTTTGAATTAATTGGATAGAACTTATTGTTTTTCGTTCATTCCTTTGTAAATGACGATTGTACCCCTTATGGGTAAAGCATCTCAGGAACATTATGCAATACTTATGAAATTTATCGGTTCCATTTGTAGGTATGGCACAAAGGAAGTATATTCGGCCGGGACCTGAGAATAATTCACTACTTACAAAGCAGCTGAACATAGATCGCAAGCCATTTGGGAGGCTAAGGTAAGTAATTAAAATAGTTATCAACTGAGCTGTCATTTGTAATAGTTATATTATAATGAAATTGTTAGTAACAATTAATGTAACATTTCACAGATAGATGATAATGAAGTTATTCGGTGTCAACGAGATGGAGCAATACTACACGAAGCTAACCTTGATCCTCGATTAGAACCATATCTTCGAGTTTCGGGATTTTATGGACTTTGGAAAATGGGATTCTGGCAAGTTGATCACCATCTGATCACAGCATTGGTTGAGCGATGGAGGTCCGAGACTCACATCTTTCACATGCCAGAAGGTGAATGCACTATTACCCTATAGGATATCGAGGTTCTTACAGGGCTTCCCATAAATGGAATTGCAGTTACTTGCCCTACTAATAGAAATTGGGGCGATGTTTGTGAGGATCTACTGGGTCACCGACCCCCACCTGGTCCATTACGTGGTTCGATGGTGAAGATTTCCTGGCTGAGAGGAGTTTTTGATGGAATTCCAGACGATGCAGATGAGGTTACGATAATGCAGCATGCGAGAGCATTTATTCTGCAATTAGTTGGAGGTTCAATATTTTCTGATAAATCGGGTTTCATGGTGAGTCTAATTTTTCTACTATTACTAGAGAACCTTGTCGATCCTACGCCATATAATTGGGGTTCAGCAGCACTTGCATGGTTGTATCGGGAGCTATGCAATGCCACCAATCTATCAGCGAAACAAATCAGCGGTCCCCTATATTTGTTGCAAATTTGGGCGTACGATCGATTCAGTTGTATCGCACCATCCATCAGAAGCAGTAATCCTTTTGAAGATGCACCTCTTGGTAGTCGGTATGTGATATATATATTTTTTTAGTTTGTGAGTGATAAACTTTTTTCAGTCCGTATAATATAATATATGTAATTGTTCTTTTTGTTTCACCATTACACTGTGTAGCTAACTATTTTTTTAAAAAAAATTCAGCTGGTTTCAACCCCTACAGACAACTAGAGTGCCCACACATATTTTGGCACATCAGCGCTACCAATTTGATAGAATGACATTTAGCGATGTAAGTCATTATAAAAATCAATGAGTTCAATGTAATGTTAGCTTTTAAATTATTCTTAATTTAATTTGATATGTTTCAATTTTTTTAACAGATTGTTTGGGAGCCATACACTGATGAGATTCTCGAGAATCTACTAGATAACTGTACGGCGGGAAAAGAAATTTGGACAGCTCGTGTTCCACTCATTTGTTTTCATATAGTTGAGTGGCATTACCCGGATCGAGTGCTTCGTCAATTTGGCATGCAGCAACCAATACCAAATCCTCCGAATGATCATACAGCTTTCATGCCATTGAATTAAGGCCAGTTAATAAGGATTGGGTGGAAATGCACATACAGTCGATTCAAATGTGGAACAATCGTTCTAACTACATAGTTTCGATTTGATCCTGCAACGGAGCCACTTCATTTCCATTCAGAATACATGGAGTGGTACCGTGCATGCACACGCCGGTGGATTTCTTACACGGGAGGTGCAGTAGGTGCAGCGGTTAGTGCAAACACTTGTAATTAAATTACAAGTGTTTGCACTAACCGCTGCACCTACTGCACCTCCCGTGTAAGAAATCCACCGGCGTGTGCATGCACGGTACCACTCCATGTATTCTGAATGGAAATGAAGTGGCTCCGTTGCAGGATCAAATCGAACTATGTAGTTAGAACGATTGTTCCACATTTGAATCGACTGTATGTGCATTTCCACCCAATCCTTATTAACTGGCCTTAATTCAATGGCATGAAAGGCTGTATGATCATTCGGAGGATTTGGTATTGGTTGCTGCATGCCAAATTGACGAAGCACTCGATCCGGGTAATGCCACTCAACTATATGAAAACAAATGAGTGGAACACGAGCTGTCCAAATTTCTTTTCCCGCCGTACAGTTATCTAGTAGATTCTCGAGAATCTCATCAGTGTATGGCTCCCAAACAATCTGTTAAAAAAATTGAAACATATCAAATTAAATTAAGAATTAATTTAAAAGCTAACATTACATTGAACTCATTGATTTTTATAATGACTTACATCGCTAAATGTCATTCTATCAAATTGGTAGCGCTGATGTGCCAAAATATGTGTGGGCACTCTAGTTGTCTGTAGGGGTTGAAACCAGCTGATTTTTTTTAAAAAAAATAGTTAGCTACACAGTGTAATGGTGAAACAAAAAGAACAATTACATATATTATATTATACGGACTGAAAAAAGTTTATCACTCACAAACTAAAAAAATATATATATCACATACCGACTACCAAGAGGTGCATCTTCAAAAGGATTACTGCTTCTGATGGATGGTGCGATACAACTGAATCGATCGTACGCCCAATTTGCAACAAATATAGGGGACCGCTGATTTGTTTCGCTGATAGATTGGTGGCATTGCATAGCTCCCGATACAACCATGCAAGTGCTGCTGAACCCCAATTATATGGCGTAGGATCGACAAGGTTCTCTAGTAATAGTAGAAAAATTAGACTCACCATGAAACCCGATTTATCAGAAAATATTGAACCTCCAACTAATTGCAGAATAAATGCTCTCGCATGCTGCATTATCGTAACCTCATCTGCATCGTCTGGAATTCCATCAAAAACTCCTCTCAGCCAGGAAATCTTCACCATCGAACCACGTAATGGACCAGGTGGGGGTCGGTGACCCAGTAGATCCTCACAAACATCGCCCCAATTTCTATTAGTAGGGCAAGTAACTGCAATTCCATTTATGGGAAGCCCTGTAAGAACCTCGATATCCTATAGGGTAATAGTGCATTCACCTTCTGGCATGTGAAAGATGTGAGTCTCGGACCTCCATCGCTCAACCAATGCTGTGATCAGATGGTGATCAACTTGCCAGAATCCCATTTTCCAAAGTCCATAAAATCCCGAAACTCGAAGATATGGTTCTAATCGAGGATCAAGGTTAGCTTCGTGTAGTATTGCTCCATCTCGTTGACACCGAATAACTTCATTATCATCTATCTGTGAAATGTTACATTAATTGTTACTAACAATTTCATTATAATATAACTATTACAAATGACAGCTCAGTTGATAACTATTTTAATTACTTACCTTAGCCTCCCAAATGGCTTGCGATCTATGTTCAGCCTGCTTTGTAAGTAGTGAATTATTCTCAGGTCCCGGCCGAATATACTTCCTTTGTGGCCATACCTACAAATGGACCGATAAATTTCATAAGTATTGCATAATGTTCCTGAGATGCTTTACCCATAAGGGGTACAATCGTCATTTACAAAGGAATGAACGAAAAACAATAAGTTCTATCCAATTAATTCAAAATCCTAATTTTTTACATTCTTTTGAATTTTTTTCACGAAAAATCATGAAATTTTGTCACTTTTTTTAGAAAATTTTTTATGATTTTTTTCCATTTTTTTCCAGGTTGTCCGGTTAATTATTTTCTAAATTTTCAATTAAATTTTTTATTAATCAGGCTGGGTCCAGGACTTGACCCAAATAACGGCGCCTCTCCCATTTCTTATGTTTTCTATTATTATTATTATTATATTAATTTTATTTATTTCTAATTTTCTTTTTCCTTCTTTTGCTATTCTTTTTTCTGACCGAGTCAGTTCTACCCAACTCACAAATCGAAAGAGTCGACCAAAACCCACTTGGCTTTCAATCGGACTAAAATGACAAAATTTTAGCAATTTCTTTTATTCGTTTTTAATTATTTTTCCTCAATTGTTTTCGAAATTTTCTATTCTTTGGAATTATTATTATTATTATTATTATTATTATTATTATTATTATTATTATTATTATTATTATTAACTAATTATATGGTCATATTCATTACATTAGGCAACTAAAATCAACGGCTTATATTTAACCGAACATCAAATCTACATTGTCCGATCTAATTACCAATTCCTACGATCTACATCTACTGAGGGTTTCCCACAAATTTATTCATTATTCCTGTAGATTTCGTCATTATTTCAATATTTTGAAAATCATATCTAATTAACCCTCCAAATTTTAAATTTCATGATGAAATATAGGTTTAATACGTACAAAATATTTCGTGAGACATGTATCGACATGCAAAATAGAGATATGAGTAGAGTAAATTAAGCTATTTCTTGCACAAAATAGACATATATGTAGCGCAAATAGACATATATGTAGCTCAAATTTATTCGTTATTGCATAATAATAAAATAGCATGTTCTAACAAGGGTATAGGCATTACTTAACTCAAAAAGCACGTGTGTGTCGAGATTGAAGAAAATGATAGTTCGACTATTCTAACTTCTCTGCCGTCTACAAAAAATTAATATTACATCCAACGAAACGAAAAACGCAAATGGCAAAACGAAATAGATTATAAAGTGAAATATTACCTAGATCGATGGCGACGAAATATTGGCGGAATTAGTAACCGTTAATACGAACACACCGAAAATCGCGGAACGACCTTTAAAATTTTCTCACTCGCTTCTCTCTGTTTTCTCTCGATACGTTCTCCGTTTCTCTTTCTTCAGAGCTTCCAGATCTCGCTCTTTAAGCGATTCTTATATAAAAAATTTCTTCATTGTAGAGACGAATCTTTGCCGCGTGAAAAAGGCAGACATTACGTGCTAAAAAGAAGGAGCAGAGGGGGCCGTGGAAAAAGAGGACGGGGCGGTGAAAAAATCGGTAGGGGTCCTTTCTAATTTGCCACTTGCCAAAACTGGAGAAGAACGAGGTCGGGGAGCCCTCTCTAGTTTTCTGAAAAGAAGGTCTACTTCGTTGAAAGAGGGAGAGAGGGTTGAAAGCGACAGAGAGGGGGGGGGGGGGGCGCTGGAAATAGAGGGAGGGAGGGGGGGTAGGGGGGGTTGTGGGCCGCCCCACCTTGTTCGGCGCCTGAGGTGCTGAACAAGGAGTTCGGCACCCCTGCCGCCAACGGGCTTGTTCGGCAGCCAATCTGCCGAACAAGCCCCGTTTTCGTAATTTTTTTTAGGATAACCTAAATCGGTAAAAAATTAAAATTTTAAACCTATTTTTGTAAAACCCTATTTTAGGTCTGTGAGGCTTTCACGTTTTGTCTGCTTTGCTAAGATATAATTAAGGGCTTGGGATGGTCTGGTTTGTCATCCCTCTCCTCTGTGCAAAGTAGAAAGTTAACATGACTAACTGGAAAAGGCTGGGTTCTAAAACCTGGTCTTTGTTGGTTAGCATTGTGATGCATAGCCTTGAACTCTCCTCAAAGGCTGCACTCTGGACACTCCTTCTGAAGCTTGATGTTTATGAAGCTTCATATTTAGGCACTAATGAACTTTACATATGGCTCCCTAAAGTTGGCTAGGCTAGACAATTCCGGTTTTTATCTGTCATCCTTGCTTTCGAACGAGTATATTTCCATTGCTTTTTGTGGCCAAACTCGAGACATTTCACTTGGTAGGTGCTGTAAATGGAGGCAGTCGTGAAGACCTTGCAAAGCAAGAAGAGATCGACATGTGATGCAGGGTTTTGACTGACTTTGCTGCAATTGCAAGACCTTTAGGATGCAAATTCATGATTGGTAGTGGAGAATGGCTCTTGCAAGACCTTTTGGATGAAGGGCAAGTGAATGAGGTATTGATTCAGATTACGTCATGAGACTACACAATTCCTGTGACAATCTGGCTTTTTTCATGTATCTATAATTACTTGACAAAACATCTCTTCGGCAGATAATTTACTTCGTATACAAAAACACCTCTGAGGAACCAGTAAAATATGTTGCCTTTTTAGCCTTCTAGTTAACATCATAAAAGACCCAAAGAAATGAATATGTTACATGATTCCTAATACCGTCCACAAATTTGGTGAATTAACAATTTACCCATACATAGGGCTAAATATTGTCATCAAGCATCGTATGGAAATCAGAATCTCATGATGCGTAGCCACCTACTAACAAATCTGCATGCTACGAAATGGATCCAAAGTTTGCCTAGAGATAGCATATTCTACAAAAAAAAAAAAGGGGGGGGGAGGGGGGGAGGAATATTGCCCACAAAGTCCTAAACCTATTGCATTTTTGCTAATTTAGTTCTAAATATTTTGATTGTGCCAATTGAGTCCTAAAAATATTTAACTTTTACCCATTGAATTAATCTGATCAATTTTGGCCACAAATCCAAACATGGATGCTAGTTGTCCTACATGACACATTTGACCGTGACATAGATAATTTTTACTAATATTTCAATATTTTTTTCGAATTTATTTATTTATTTATTTTAACAAATGTGGTTGGTGAGGTCACTAGTCGACCAATGCCTAGCCACAGGTAAGGGCCAGAGACCCTTGTCTAGTCTAGGCGAGGGCCTTTGCCGGCTTGCCAGCCACAGGAGAGGGCATCAGGCTTTCGTTGCCTCGCTGACCACAAGAGAGGGTGTTAGGTCTTTGCCCAGATCTAGGCAAGAGTCGACACCCCTGTCAGCCATAACATCCTCACCAACAATAGTTGTGAAAACAAAAGAAAGAAAATAAATAAATAAATAAATAAATAATATGAAAAAATAGTAAAATCTTATTAAGAATTGTCCACTTCAACGCAGATCGTGCCAAGTAGGATGACCGACATCAATGTCAACGATTACCGACCAAAATTGGCCAAATGATTTCAATTGACAAAATTAAAAGGTTTAAAGTTGAATTGACAGTGGTGCAATATTTAAGATTTTTTGATAATTTTTCTCTTTCAGTGTATTACGGTCATGAAAAATTTGTCAAACACCTCCTCGTAAAATTTGCAACATTCTTTCTCACAGCCGTAGCTATTATGGGAAAACTGTCAACATTTGCTCTCAAATCATATCATTTGAAAAAATTTCGGTCTACGAGATTCATACCACCGTCTTCATGTACTCATGTCGGAGCTGACCGGTTCTTCCAAATGTTCAATGTCTCTGTCTCAACTACACTATCATTACCTAGTTTTTTTTTTTTTTGGGGGTCAAATATCATTACCTAGTTGGCCATTATTCTTTCGACCAACAGCTGGATAATCTTGCGTTGCCGCGTCACCGACACTGGTCAACGTCGACATGAACGGGCTGTTCGCCAAAAAAGAGAGAACAAGTAACGTTTACGTTATGGTTTGCTTGCGTGGTCTTTGCCGTGCCACAATTGAAGCGACGAGCGTTGCAATTCGCATTCATTGCTTAGAAGTCATCCATGCATGCCCCCATGTTTCTACAGTATGGACTCTCTCCAGCACTAAATTCTAGTACCCTCCCACCATTGATTAGGGTTTTGCTGGGGACAAGGTCGTAGCATGTGCCACCATAAATGCGCCTTCGCAATTCGCAGAGAGTTCAACCAATTTCCTTTCCGATTTCTGATCTCTGCCATTCACAGCAAAATGATTGACTTGCCAATGTTGCTCTCTCTTTCGAAAGACACACTTACTTTGTCATTCATCTGCTTATGATTCAGAAGGGAAAGGTGTTTTCGGACTGTTTGTGTTTGTGTACGTTGTTGTAAATGGGAGAGTTGAAGAGTTATGCTGCAAAAGGATCACCAAGTCTCTCGTTGATTCATGGTGTAGGGTTCACTGTATCGAGTCGTAACTTAGGTGGAAGAGACTTAATGGCTATTGCTTCATCGGTCAACTAGAGTTGGGCTTACAACTTGTGCACCAAAATACGCGAACCCTAGATGGAAAGGGTTCGAGATAGAGCCTTTGATTCGCTTTTTGGTACTGATTATCAGCCTTAGTTTTAATAGAGAGAATTTGCATTTACTGGTAAGCTTTCGTTTTGCCGGATCGACGATCCAATAGTTCCCGCTCAAGGAACCTCTGGACTTATTTTGTGCTAAGAAGAAGTAAAAAATTGGAGCATTTCGGCTTGAGATCGAGCATGCCTTTGCTTGAGGGAAAAAACCGAGCTTTCGCAGATGTAGTAGGCCTAACTTCACATGCCCCTTAGATGTGGTAGGACGGACATGGGCCTAATGTGATCTGATGAGCTTGGGTCATCTGCAACAGGTCCATCTATATATCTCTCTTGCTTGTGATTATACCTTTGTTATTCATTGAAAGACCGTCATATTCAGCAAGGAATGTAAATTTTAAATGCTCATTACAATCACGCTTAGAGTTGGAATTTGTGAACAAAGCCCAACCCAACTAAAGTTAGTAAAATTGAATCGAACCGGAATGCATAATGTATGTATAGAATCATACGATGATCCAATGTGATTGAATGTCAATCAAGTACATCGACAGAACTCTTAATCATTAGAGATTCCGTGATAACATAAGAGGTCCCTAATGCACAATAGCTGGAGCACGCGTATACAACCACATGCGCAATATAGAATACCTGTCTCTATAGTATTACCATTTTGACGAACAGTGAAGCTAAGATTGAGGCGATATGACTTTTTTTTTTTCCTTTCATTTATAGCTCCTGGCCAGGCATTAAATGACACAATAAGGGTTCGTTGAGATCCACAGGCCAAAGGGTCCCATCTCTCGTTCGAGAGAGTGAATAGTTATATCTATAAACGTTTTCTTGTAGCAAAGGAAACGACAAAATTAAGAATGATAAATTAAGAGATCAAAGTTCGTATAGGGTCTATCTTTGCTTCCTGAATGTAACAGTAATTTTGGACGAAAGCTGATGAAAAGAATGATTTGATGATTAGAATCTAATTTGATTTATTTAGCAAAAAATGAATGAATAGAAAAATATTTTTTTTTAAAAAATAATCATTTATATCGTTTGAAATGATTAATTAATGATTTTTTTATATTTTCGACAACATTTATATCTAAAATTTTCCGTGAATGATAAAACATTTATTAAATTATGCATTTACTAGGGAATAATGAATCCTTAGACACGTTATGTTTGCTTAGGATAGGGTCAATCTTTTCCATGCAAACAAAAATAAACATTGGTGACTTTCCTTGACCCATTCCCTCCCTCTACAGGTGATTATTACCTTATTACATGAATAGAAAAACTTTGGGTCAATGAATTAGTAACTCATAAACAAGGTAAAAAACAAGCTAAAATATATATGAGATAGCTTAAGGACAAAATTTTGTATACTTAATAAGCGGAAAATTGAATTTATGTCGTGTGCTTAAACTAGAGGACAAACTAGAACCGTGCTCACAAACCATCTACATAGTAACCATCACACTTTCGGGGAACATCAACATCTAAGATCTTTTATTGGGTCGATATGCTTGTGCTGTGAAGCTTGTCAAGCTCGGGCAACACTAAATTTAGTTGTCTTTAAGAGGAAAGTGTACCACACAACAACATATTGAGTTTCAATGACTGAGATGTCTTCCTCTCTTTTTCCCTTTTCGTATTTAGATTAGCGGATACTTATATTTTCTTTTTTGTCCGAATCATATGTCCATACTACTAAATATGGATTGAAAGTTTGATAAAATCTAGCAATTCCTAATGAGTCACTGTTTTTTTTTAATTATTATTATAATGAAGAAGCCCATCTTAGATAGATGAACTTTGGGTTCTGCTCCATAAATATGATAAGAAATGGATAAAAATTGCATGGCTAGTTGAATATAAAGACGCGTAAGTACTCTGGAAAGCCGTAGCCCACCGTTTACAGAACCTACCCAAGCCGAGACCATCAGAATGGACTTATGTCTGCCCCGATCTGACTCACCGACACCATTTAAATTTCCTTTCAGCAGTTGGACTTGTTCCCTGCCCCAACATGCAGTGAACATGCATGGCATGACCACTTCATTGCACTATTACTTCAGACATACGGAGAGAGAACAAAGAGCGCATAAAGGCCGCAAGGGAAGGGAGAGGGAGCGGGGTTGAGTGTTGTGAAGCAACTGTGGCTGCGATGGTACATGATGGATGGTGTTATGTATTTAAGAACCACTTAAATATTAAGCTAAATTCAAGACTCGCATTGGACAAATATAAAGCTTAGGAACCAGTATACATTGAGCCAAAGTTCGGGACAATTTATTACATTATCCTTTTATTTTTTATCACTCAGCAGTTGGACTCGTTCCACTGCCCAACATGCATTGACATGCATGCATGAAGAGAGAGAGAGAGAGAGAGAGAAGAGAGAGAGAGAGAGAGAGAGTCATCGATCAGTCGTCTCTCCTCGCATTATGTCCGCGTGAAATTAATGCTACCCATCTATCTCCCTCAACTGTATAACAGGCAGTAGAAGGCTAGAAGCTTCTTCACTGAACACTTATTTATACTCAGTGTGAGATCAGCGAAGGCCAAACCACAATAGCACATTGCAGTACGAGTTCATCACTTATCACCCCGAGAGATCTGAGCTTTGTGATGGAGGGTGACATGAGAAACAGAGCTTGGGTTTTGGGCTTCATGGGTGTGTTTGCTGCTGGCAACGTTGAATGGCGACGGAGCGAGCGCAGACCCGCAAGTGCCGTGCTACTTCATATTCGGGGACTCGCTGGTGGACAACGGGAACAACAACCAGCTCAATTCCTTGGCCAGAGCCAACTACTTGCCATACGGCATCGACTTTGCTGATGGTCCCACGGGGTTTTCTCCAACGGCAAGACCACAGTCGATGTCATCGGTAAGCTCTCTTCACAAGCTTTCTATCTTCTGGCCTGGCTTTTATAGGGACAAGTTGTGTTTTGGAGCAAAGACACAAATTGTTCAAAAGGTCAAAGGAACAGATCGCATGCAAGACGCATTTTGTCAATGTATTTTACAGAAAAAATTGGTTCGCAGAGTCGTATACCGTGACAAACTCCGAGCGAGAATTTAATAAATGATTACATGCAGAAACAGCCTAATAGGTATTTGATTTTTTCTCTGTTCAAGTTGTTTTTTTTTTTTAAATCTTAATTAGCAAACTAATATAGTTCCTTAAAGAAACGTAACTTTACCTAATTAAAATTGGGAAGAAGGAGGGGTCCTTATTTGAAACGAGAGGAATCTGATTTTGATTTTTTATACTGTAGGTTTTTTTTTTTTAATATTTTAGTGACTAATATAGTTTCCCTAAAGAACATTTGACTTTTATTACCTAATTAAAATTGTCACGCCAGTCTTTTTCCTTAGAGAAGCAGAAGGTATCTGATTTCCTAGCTTTACGCATTTCTGTGTGTCGCGAAAAGTGCGTGCTAGTTGTTGACCTATTAAATCTCTCTCAACTAAGTCGCTATTACGGAACAGCTGTCTGAGACTTCTTCCCGTTCGTAGGTAGGGATTGTTCC